>CAHIKZ030002722.1:3847500-3850000 GCA_903632075.3 Acanthosepion pharaonis | reverse complement strand
CGTTATGAGGTTCATGTCAGTACCCACAATGGAGCGTTATTTTCTCTTCTCTCGTTTTATGTGCTTGGACTGTATCCTAAAAAGGGACAGATCAATGTCTGATGACCAATGACATTTTCGGGCGGTGACTTTGCAACCTTTATCCTTAAATCTGCTTTCTTTCATTCTCTCTTTTATTTATAATGTTTTTGTTTTTTTTTTTCTTATCTCGCTCTCTCTCTCTCTCTTTTTCAGCTTTGCTTTCGTTGTTCCTCCAAACATTCCCTTGCTTTTCTTTTTTCCTCATTCTCTTTTGCATCAGTCAGTTTTTATCTCCACGCATATTTTCATTTCTTTCTTCGACGAAATTAACCTCCCTTCTCTTCCTTTTTTACTTCTTTTCTTTTCTTCTTCTTCTTCTTCTTCTTTCCTCTCTTCCTTTTTTACTTCTTTTCTTTTCTTCTTTCCTCTCCTCCTTTTTTACTTTTCTTTTCTTCTTCTTTCCTCTTTTTCTTTTTTACTTTTCTTTTCTTCTTCTTCTTCTTCTTCTTCTTTCCTCTCTTCCTGTTTTACTTCTTTTCTTCTTCTTTCCTCTCCTCCTTTTTTACTTCTTTTCTTTTCTTCTTCTTTCTTCTCTTCCTTTTTTTTCTTCTTCTTCTTCTTCTTCTTCTTCTTCTTCTTTCCTCTCCTCCTTTTTTACTTCTTTTCTTTTCTTTTCTTCTTCTTCTTTCCTCTCTTCCTTCACATTTCTTCCCATTTTTTTAAAATTCTCCATTGTCAACATTTCCCGATATTATTCCTCTTTAAATGTCTTTCTTTCTTTCTTTCTTTCTTTCTTTCTTTCTTTCTTTCTTTCTTTGTTTTTTCAGCCTCTCATTTAAATTCTCTAATTCATTATCCCTATCGTTCAATATTTTCTTTTTTATTCATTCTTTTATTCTACCTTCATTCAATAGTTTGTTGTATATACCCGTTCATTCTCCCTTTCTTTCAGTTGCTTCTTTCCAGTGCCCATTCTTTCATTCTCACCTTCACCTTTTTTCGTTCATTTTTTTCAGTTATTCATTCATTATTTTTTCATTCTTTTTACTTTCATTTTTCGCCATTTTCATTGTCTTTCATTCATTCTAACTTTCTTTTTTTTCCTTCCTTCTAATATTTATGCTTTTTTCGTTTATTCTTTCACTCATTTTTCTTTTTCATTTTATCATTCATTATATTTTCTTTTATTCGTTCTTCATCAAATGTTTCTTTGTATCTCTCAATTTTGCGTTTTTCCTTTTTTTTCTGTTCTTTTTATTTCTCTGCTTGTTTTTTTTTTTCTATGCTTCTTTTTTTCGGTTTTTCTTTCCTTTTTCTTCTTCTGTCATTTTTATTCCATTCTTTTGTTTTTTTGTTCTTTCCTTCTGTTCTTTTCCTTTTCTTCTTCTTCTTTCGTTCATTTTCTTTCCTTCTTTCTCTTCTGCTCTTTTTCTTTCATTTTCTCCTTCAGTTCTTTTTTCTTTCCTGCTTCTGTTCTTTTTCATTCCTTCTTCTTCTTCTGTTCTTTTTCATTCCTTCTTCTTCTTCTTCTTCTTCTGTTCCCTTTTCTTTTCTTTTTCTTTCCTTCTTTTGTACTTTTTCTTTCTTACTTCTTCCATACTTTTTCTATCCTCCTTCTTCTTCTCTTCTTTTTCTGTTCTTCTCTTTTAAAATTCAGTCTTCGTTCTCCTTTTCTATTCTTTGTTTTTTTCTCTCTTTCTCTTCTCGTTCAGCCATTTCTTCTTTGTTCTCCATGATCTCTTTACTTCGTTTAAAAATGGCCATACACTCCTCTCTTCTTCGTTCGTTCTCTTTTCTTCTCTTTCAATCGACCATAACATCTTTTTATGATTATTGTTTTTCCTTCTCGTATTCTGTTCTTTTTCTCTTTCGTTAGGCCGCGTGCTTGTCTATTCGTTGTCTCTTTTTCATTCTGTCGTCCTACCATTCTCTCTTCAATTCGTTGTTCTCTGTCTTTCCTTCCCTTTTGTTCGGCCAACCCCTTTTTCTATTCTTTCTTTTTCTCCTCCCTTCTGTTTCCGTCGTCTATACCCGCTTCGATCTCTCTGTCCACTTTAGCCATTTGTTTATTTCGCTGCCCTCCTCTTTCGGTCAGCCATATTCCCTTTGTATCTGGTTCTTCTTAAATGTCATACCGCGGTCTTTTGTCCCTTCCGTTGTGTCATTAGGTGAGACATCAATTTCCAAGCACAATGCTTTTTCAGAAAATTATGAAACACATCAAAAGAGTTTTCTCTCTATATCTACAAGAGGTCTAATCCAGATGAGGTCAATACTGTCCCATTTTTTAGGCTGCCTCATTAAACACATCAAAGAAAATTCTGGAATATCAGACATTTTTATGACAATGATGAAAAAATTCAATTTCCTCTGCTTTTTTTTTTCGAATCTTGGACGTAAATAACAAAATGCAAGTATTGTTTTCTTGCCTCTAATTTGAGAGAATTGGAATTAATTCGAGAGTCTGGAGTAGAACCAT
>CAHIKZ030002722.1:3815000-3842500 GCA_903632075.3 Acanthosepion pharaonis | reverse complement strand
GAAGATTTATAAGCAATGGCTAAAGGACGCTATGAAATAAAAAAAAATCAAAATCTGAAGCTAATTATGTTCGTTCTTTAATACGAATCTCGGAATCTAGAGGAAGAACATGTCCACATATAAACCAAAATGACTCACGTAAAGTTTGAATATGATAGAATTTGGCTGTTAAAATTAAGATTTCGTCTATCTCGGTTCACCCATTATACCACCCGGGCAGGCTGCTGCTGAGGTCGAACGCCGTATAGAAGATGCAAGGTCCGCATTCGTGCATCTCAAACGGTCACTATGGGGGCGACGGGAGATTTCCACGGCTACGAAGGGGCGCATCTATCAGGCTGTTGTTCGGACTATCCTTCTCTATGGCTGCGAAACGTGGCCACTTAGAGCGGTCGACCTACAAAGGCTTGAAGTGTTTGACAACGATTGCCGTCGCTGCATTCTACGATGCCTTCGAATAGATCGTGTGCTCACAGCCTCTCTACATCGTCGCCCGAGTCTCCGTCCTCTTCCACCTGTCCTGCTCCAGCGTCGTCTCCGATGGTCGGGCACGCAGCTCGACGCCCGGAGGGAGAGCTCATCAGCGATGTACTTCTCCCTCCTTCTTTTCCTGGCTGGCGAAAACGTGTCGGTGGGCAGCTGAGGGCGTGGGCTAGCACAATCAAGGATGGCCTAGCAGTACTACCGGGTCCACAAGTAGTTGGTCTTCGACGATGGAATCGCGATTGGCTGGCCATTTCGTGTGACCTGGCTCAGGATCGGCGTGCGTGAGCAGCGATGGTCCGTGATGCTGTACTTGCTCGGGAGGAAGCCGGTTCAACCCGACCAGGATGAAAAGTCAAAAGAAGTTAAGATTAAGCAAGAAAATCACGGGGACTTCTGATTATATATATATATAAAGAAATATAGTCTTAAGGTGTGCTATATTTATGGGATAAAGTGCTCAATATCAGAGATAGAGCGTGTGTAAATATAAAAGTGAACATAGAAGTCAACACTTAGAGGCGACAGTCTGTTTTCATGCTATATGCAATCGTCAGGCGACATATGCTGTTATTTTTCTCGGCTATTTACATATATACGGGTTAGTATATAGTATATAGTATTTGACCCAAATAAATAAACAAAGCGACTTCCGGTAAAAATAATCGCCATAATAGAATACCCACAATGCACCACTAACCCGTATATATATAAATACCCGAGAAAAATAACAGCATATGTGGCCTGACGATTGCATATAGCATGAAACAGACTGTCGCCTCTAAGTGTTGACTTATATTTTCACTTTTATATTTATATATATATTAAGATTGTAAGAACAATATATATATATATATATATATATATATATATATATATATATATATATTAAGATTGTAAGAACAATATGTTCTTACAATCTGAAAATATTTTCTTTGAATAATCTGTAAAAGCTTATAAGCCGTAGAAAACCAATCAATCCATCTATATATATATATATATATATATATATATATATATATATATATATATATATATATATATAGATAGGGAGAAAGACTGTTTTTAAGCCAAAATTACTGATTTTTTAGTGGTTTGCTGATAAAAAGGCCTATAAGGTAAACAGGTTTTGTGCTAGAGTGCTAAATAGCAGAATAAGCCAACCCAACTATCACTGTGGCCACGAAACTGCCAAGTTAGCATGACGGAAACATTTAAAGTAGAAAAACTGTTTCACATTGATTATATATATATATATATATATATATATATATATATATATGTATGTATGTTTGTTTGTGTGTGCGTGCGTGTGTGTTTGTGTGAGTGTGTATTGTATGGATTATCATTTGTGTTTGAATATTTGCGATAAAAGTATGTGTCAAAAGAAAGGAAATGATGTGAAGAGAGAAGGAATATACAGACTATAAGGAAGATTATATGCGTGTGTGTGTGTGAGTGAGTGAGTAAGTGAGTGAGTAAGTGAGTGTGTGAGTGAGTGAGTGAGTGAGCGAGTGAGTGAGTGAGTGAGCGAGTGAGTGAGCGAGTGAGCGAGTGAGTGAGCGAGTGACAGTGACAGAGAGAGTGGGAAAGGAAAGAAAGATCAAAAATTAATAGAGAAGGAAACGACAACAATAATAATAATGAATAGTAAAAGCAATATAAAGCGCCAGAACCTTTTCTGCTTAAAGTTAAAAATGAATGAGAACTTAATATAGAACAAAATGAGAGAGGGACAGAGAGAAATGGAGAGACAGAAAGAGAGATCTACACATATAGAGAGAAAAAGGGGTAAGGAAAAAAATGGATGAGAGAGAGAGAGAGGAGGTATTAGCCTAGAGAGTAAGGTTAGTAGATACATTAAAAGAACCAGTTTTCTGTCTTATTCATTCATTGAGTTATTACAAAAGAAAGAAGGAAAGAAAGGAAAGGAAAAAAGGAAAAGAAAAAGAAAGAAAAGGGAAAAAATATGAGATAAAAAAGAAAAGTAAGAAGGAAAAGCAATAAAGAAAGAAAGAAAAGAAAGAATTAAGGGACGAATGAAAAAAGAGAAAAGAAGATATGAGATGTGAAAGCAAGCAAGAAAGAAAAGAGAAAGGAAAAGAGAAGAGAAGAGAAAAAGAAGTACGAAAGATTGGAAAGAGAAAAGGAAGAAAAAAGAAAAGAAAAAGAAAGAAAGAAAGAAAGAAAGAAAGAAGAGAAAAGGGAAATAAGAGATAAAAAGAAAAGAAAGCATGAAAAAGAAACGGTGAAAAAAAGAAGGCAAGTAAGAAAGGTAGAAAGAAAAGACAGAATTAATGAACGAATGGAAAAAAAGAGAAAAGAAGATATGAAAAGAGAAAGCAAGCAAGAAAGAAAGAGAAAAGAAAAGAATGAATGAAAAGAGAAGAGATAAGAAATGAAAGAATGAAAGATGGAGAGAAATGTAAAAAGAAAATGGAAAACAAAGAAAGAATGAAAGATGGATTTAAAAAAAAAAGCATGAAAATACGAAAGAATGAATAAAAGAAAGAAAGATGGAATCGAAATAAATGAATACAGAAATAAATAAAGAAATTTTTGTTCTTTTAATTTGCCATAAATTCTACGCCGTGTGCAAACGGCATTCTGCTTAAGAAATACCATTTAAGGAAAGTGGGCGATTTATATTTGGCGAACACAAAGCGAGACGTCTTTTTGCCAATAATGTCTGTTTCTTTTCTCATTATCACAAGCGGACAACCATCACTTTGTCTTTCAAATTCATTGACTATTTATTCTTCCAACGTGCGACGTTCACTTGTCGAATCTGAAGATAAGCAAAAAACGCATTCATTACATAAGTTGTCTACTGTGCATTGTGCTTACTTCGCTCATTCTGTCGACAAGGAAATCTTAAAGCTAAAACCAAAAGGCTTTGCGAAACATTTCTTAATTTCGCATGGACATACACATGCGCACGCGCATGCGCACATACTAAGAGAGAGCGAGAAAGAGAGAAGGAGAGAGAAAGAGAGAGAACGAAAAGGAAAAGGCAATAAATTAGAGGAGTGAATGGTACAATAATGGTAGAATAATTCTATTCTATCGTTAACTTTTCGCGGGCATTGATAATCGTATTTTTCTTCCTTTCTTATTTTCAATGAGTTTCTATAATACCTTTATTTGTAATGACTTTACAATGTACATATAGAACCCTCTTCTCTTGGTGAAATATGAATAATGTGAAAAAAACAAAAAGAAAATTCGATACATGTCAGATTTTATCTTTGATTTTCTTTTTACTGTGAAGTATTGTCAATCATTAATCATTTTTATATTGATTTCAGTTGTTTTTATAGTATCTACACAGACCGTCATGCTACAGCCATTACTGGATAGTGTTTACTATCATCAATGCTATTATTAGATGAGGCATTGATATCTATAATTCATTTTTAACAAGTACCATAAATTGCGGCGTACAAATCGAACTGTCGTACAAGTCGCCCTGTCATAAAAGTCGACCTCAAGATTTTATCTCTGCATTAGGTCTATAACAACCGTATAGGTCGACCCCCAAATGTACGTTAGGTTATCAGTCGTCGAATACTTAGTAAATGAAGTTAATCTGCAGTATACGATAATCTGTGCCAAATATAAATAACGTCACGCCGTTTACCTGTATATTTAGACACTGGACGTAATAGCGTTGTATAGCAAACAATCTACACGCCGGTAGGTACCGTATATTGTATCCGATAAAATATAAAGACTGTAGATTATACATCATAGTAGGTAGTATTCTTATAGTACTGCTGCATATCGTGGTCTTATGTTATGGATGTTTTATATCCGTCATATAAGCGCATCTAGAAATATAGTGAAAATTATAATAACCGAGTAAGATTTTCTTCACCTAGAAGATATATTTTTGTCTAGAACCTGCTAGATGTCAACGGCACTTCGACATTTCCAATGAATGCCACACCCAGAAAAAAAAATCAGTCTTCTTACCGGACAAGTCTTTACAGTTAGTCGATCCCGAGAGAATTAGACGTCCACCCGGGATTTATTATTGTCGGGCACGATCTTAACAACATAAGATATACAGATGGCACAGTGGTGATCGCAGAGACAAAACGAAAATTCCAGGAACAGAAGGTAATAAACGAAAAGGAGTAGAAAGGACTAAGCTCCAACTGTAATGAGATAGAACAGTTAGTCTTTAGCAAAAGAAAGACCCAAAGATGCTAAGTACACATTGTTGTTCATTTATGAACAGCATCCCTTCAGGTCATGGATGATCATAGCTTTCGAAAACTTCCTATCCCTTGTAAACCTTAGCGGTTTTTCTACTTTTGCTGAGGCCCTCACTTCCCGTTACGCCATCAATTCAAACAAATTCGCCAGGACATGGATGGTCAGGTATATAGCTCGCTGCTTATCTCTCTTACCCTTAATATACCCTGTGTTGGTTAATTGTTTCAATCCATCCTTACTTGCGTCGATTGGGTGAGACGATTAACTGCATGGCCTCTGATCAGGAGATTCTGAGGATCGTGAAACCACCTGTTAATTGCTGGTGTTCCCAGGTCCGCCCTGACCCGGGGTGGTAGCACCGGTTAGGGTCCGAGCTATAGGCAAATAGTTAATCTCCCCAAACTGGGGTCGAAACGTGTCGAAATAGGTTTTAATACAAGAAATACTTTGTAAAGAATTAATGCCAGCAATAAATTTTTGAAGAAAAAAAAAAAATTACCAGCAATACAAAAAAAAGTATTACAGTTATACATTTTGAAAATAAATAATATTATCAGCGATACATTTTTGAAGAAAAAATATTACCGGAAATAGATTTTTGAAGGAAAAAATATTACTAACAATACATTTCTAAAAAAAAAATATTGCCAGCAATAAAAAAAAAAAAAAAAAAAAAAAAAATCGGCATTAAATAACCTATTGAGTTTGATATGCCGTAAGACAAACCAAACGAAACCAAACTTCTTTTTTTTTTAGCATTACGCCCCGGGCAAGGCGTGAAGCCACTAGGATGCAGGGGGGTGCAGAAGATTTGGAGGGAGAGCAGATAGGAGTGATAGAAGAAAGGATGAGGAGAGAGATAGTGGATAGATCAAGGTAACTGGAGATGTCGATTGACATTACATTTGAATAGCTGGAGATTATAGCTCTCAGGGAAACAGTAATTGGGGAGAGTGTCCCACAGGCGAGAGGTGCGAGGTATGAAGCTATTGGAGTAGAAGAGACAGCTACATTTAAAAATTTCTACAGTGAAAGGGTGAGAGTGGAATGCCAGCCTCGTAGGACGCTTGAATTCATGGCGCCTGGGAACCAATGAAAGCAGCTCATCGGAGCAATTACCATGAAAGTACTTGTAAAAAAGACAGAGAGAGGCGACGGCGCGTCTGTGAGAGAGTGATTGTAGACGAAATGCCCGATCAGGGCCAATTATATTACATATCCATCTCTGGATCTTGTCAAGAACTCCGAGGTAAACAGAAGGTGCTCCAGACCATATATATCAGCAATACTCCATGCAAGAGAGAATGGTTGATTTGTATATTTGAAGTATCGATTCCGGGGAGAAAAATTTCCTGGCGCGGCACAGAGAGCCAACTTATTAACTGTCCAAGGAATTTCAACTTGCTTCTGAGCATAAATGTTCTTTTTGTTGGCATTTTCATTAAGACGTCCTCGCTGCTTAGTTGCTCCGTCCATGGCATTCTCAGTATGCTTCTGTAGAACACATTTCTGTTGCCTCCAGATTTTTTTTCAAATGGAAAAATTGTCCAACATGCCATATGTCTCGGAATGAGAAATCGGAGAGCCGAATTTGAATCCTAGTCGGGTTCGTTATATTCACTTACGTGCAAATACATTTGAAAAAGGTATGCATCCATCCATCCACCTCTTCTCCCCCCAGTTGTGGGTTAAATAGTAGCAACTGTATCAAACTTTATTATTATCACAAATTTTTTTTTACCTTCCCCCCCAAAAAATTAAATAACCATTAAAAACGTTTGATAAGCCGGAAAAAATAAAAACAATCAATCAATAAAAATATTAAAAGTAAAAGGAAGCTGTGGAGAGTCGTGATTGTCCTGGGGGCATGGAACTTAGATTTTCGTATCTTTTTGAATTTGGACAATAAGCAAAACATAATTTTACCAAAAAACAATAGAATATATATTTCTCATTACAATTTACACATAGCTACCATTATCATAATCATAAAGTGTTTAAATATTGGATTTTGGAAATAAGAAAATATGGCGACTCGCTAAACATGCTCAGCAGCAATTTTTTGTACATGATAAAGACGATAGAAGTGCCAAGTTCAAGAATACACCATTGTTTGGCAGCCAAAACGCTTTTAAGTCTCAGCAACATGAAAGGATTCCACATGAAGAGTTTTTATCTGGAAGTTATACTCTTGTGTTGAGTGGGCGAACATTCGTTCTGTTAGAAGTTCTCACTTCTCGGGGGCATTTTCCCGCGCTAATTGCTACTGCTCTCGCTTGGCGAGATTCTCGGAATGTGAGAGAAAGCGTTGACGTCGTAACGAAAAGATTACTTAACTGTACGTTAGACGGGCCATCTTGCCTGTCAACAATACTATTTAACAAATGCCGTTTACTAGTGAACGAATGTAATGCGTCTTCATGCAATGCTCCATTACCATTATATATATATATATATATATATATATATATATATATATATATATATATATATATATATATATGTGTTTTTTGTGTGTATATATACACACACACATATATATATATATATATATATATATATATATATATATATATATATATATATATATATATATATATATATATATATATATATATATATATATATATATATATATATATATATATATATATATATATATATATACATATATATATGAGAGAAAGAACAGAAGAACAGAGGGAGTAAAAATTCACAGTTCGGAGCATTTACATTTTTTAAAAATTGCTCAATACAAAGTAGGACAACATATTATTATAATATTTTTATATTATAATAGATTATAATTTATTATAATAGATTACAATAAAAAAACATTTCCTCCTCAAGCGAATTCTGGAATAACTAATTTGGAAATTTACGGAGCTTTATAAGCATATACTTTCGTAATATTAGTTTCTATGGATATGGAGAAAACCAATCATTTTAATACATGGCGGTAGGGTATTCATTTCCACTGACAACTTCTGTATCAGCATATTAGTTACTTTCGAAAACTGATATGTTGCTACATTGAAATTGAGTAGACGGAACTCTTGAGGGCGGTCGTAGCTGTGCTAGCACGAAGCCACAAGTCATTGTGGCCGAGGGCTTGCTGGCCTTGTTCAAATTGTTGATCACGCTAGATAACACGCTCTCTCCCAGAAACTTTAACTAAGATCTGCTCAGCATAGTTGCAGTATAAACGACAAGTTGGCTCTGTGGGTGTAGAGCAAACACAAATATGCCTGAGCGAGCGTCTGCAATAGGGATTCGCTAGTCGCTTTAGTAAGACGAGTATCGTCGAATACGAATGGCCAGCTATTATGTATTATTCTATGCATGTGTCTGTCTGCTATAGGCGATTTGTCAGGCATGTGAATCTTTGATGAAATCAGCTAGGAGTGGGGGCAATACCATCGTTCCGTTCCGTAAGAAAGTAGCTGATAAACCTCTAATAGGTTAACTTAATCCTTGTTATTGAAACTAGGTAGACAATCTGTAATGGGATGTAGCCCGTCAGGCTATCTCGTCCCTGGCACACCACTGCTTATTGGTTACGGGACTCATGTTGTAGCAAATTATTTTTTTTTCGAAGAATAATAAATAAATGAACCATTAGTTTGATCCTGAAATTTTATAAAATACATATTTTTTTTTTGTTTCTTGTAAATAATTTGTCACTTTTCTTCCTTAAAGGTTCTGGTCTTTTTATTTATTTCTTAAAAAACTTATGTCGGATCCTGAAATTGATGAATAGATTTAGACATTTCCTTGAGAAGAATTTTCGACAAAACAAGAAAAAGAAACTTAAAGACGTCGTAACGAAAAGATTACTTAACTGTACGTTAGACGGGCCATCTTGCCTGTCAATAAAACTATTTAACAAATGCAGTTTACTTTTCCCATCTTTTCAGTCTCTCAATTTTCTCTCACTGAACTCCGGTTACGTCTTGTGGCCTTTCCAGAAGCCCATCTAAACGCACACCGAGATTGTATTCAACGCCCGCTTGTTACTTGCAGCGTAAAGCACGCACCTGATATTGCCCATTGGTTATCTATCTGAATATTGACCAGGCTCAGTGGTGCTTAACTCCGCTGATGGGACTTGAATCATTGTCTGAACGGGATGTAACCATAAGCGTTTACGGGCTCTTGAAATTAATCTAATCGGCGAAGAGAGAAGACGTTTACGCTCACGTTGATTCGGTTGTTTAAGAAGGTCTTATCACCATTCCACTCGACTGTCTTGCCAAATACTCGATAAACACACGACCAATTTGAAAGAGAAGTTATTCATCTTATTAATCAGTGAGTTGAGTAATTAATCTTTTGATTATCTTTGCGGCAAATACACTAACAGAAAATAAAATCCTAACAACCTGCAAAACGATGTAGTTTTTAACTAGTTCTCGAATAAATCCATTTGTTTCATACGGCATCCAGGAAAAAGAAGTTATTCATCTTATTAATCAGAGAGTTGAGTAATTAATCTTTTGACTATCTTTGCGGCAAATACACTAACAGAAAATAAAATACCCACAACCTTTCTGACTAGCTCCAGTATGAAACCATTTCTTTCGTACGCCATCTAGGTAAAAGCACTGCTGTCAACAACAGCAAAGAGACGAAGGTGTTCAGAGTATTACTTCTATATCTGGGATGGAGTTGGCGAATCCATTCTTTCCATCGTTGACAGAGTACAAAAGTATTTACGCGGCTTTGTGGGCCATGGATTATTTTCAATCCATAGCTTCTTTCTACGGACGAAAACTCGTAATCCCATCGCTACTCTATCGCTATTTCCATGGAAAAATGTCCAGGTATGTTACGTTCCTTATGTTCAGACCATTATATCAGTTCAGATCTGACGTGCCAGGTTCGAATCTTCTTAATTCCCTTCGTATTTCATTGGTAAGGGTGAATTACCACTCAGTATTCCTCTGCTCGGGAATTGTTACTTTGTGGAAGAAATTCCAGAAACGAGGTTTCTCCTCTTACAAAAAACATAACCTCTTAAAGTTTAGTGTCTATCCTACATATCCTCGTAATGTGCACTTTATATTTCATCCCTTTAAGCCCTTACAAAAATTTTATTCCGTAACCCTGTACCTTGAGTAGCTCGTTTCTATTGTACTGGGTGATAATTAAAAAAAAAAAAAAACTCTTTCAAAATGAATTCATCGATGTCTTATCTTTGATGACTTTAGTCGGTTTATAAGTGTCGTGTAAGAAAGCCTTTACGACGGTAATGAATTGATAGGTTGTTGAAATAGTGGTAACTTCAGGAAAGAGCGGCACTTCAATTCCAAAGTGGTCCTCGATTTTCTACTCATGGCTACACAATGGCACACAGCGCAGGAGGATGGTGTTTCACCTAAACTTGATCCTACTGACATCCTACACAGACACAACAAACCGCTTAACATGGTTTGGTTTGGTTTGGTTTGGTTTACGGCATATCACCCTCAAATAGGCTATTTACTGCCGACAAGATTTTTATTGCTGTTAATATTTTTTGCCAAAAATGTATTGCTGGTAATAATTGTTTCTTTCCAAAAAAAAGTATTACTGGTAATAATTGTTTCTTTCAAATACAAGTATTGCTGGTAATAATTATTTCTTTCCAAAAAAAAGTATTACTGTTAATAATTGTTTCTTTCCAAAAAAGTATTACTGGTAATAATTGTTTCTTTCCAAAAAAGTATTGCTGGTAATAATTGTTTCTTTCCAAAAAAGTATTGCTGGTAATAATTATTTCTTTCCAAAAAAAAGTATTACTGGTAATAATTGTTTCTTTCCAAAAAAGTATTGCTGGTAATAATTGTTTCTTTCCAAAAAAGTATTACTGGTAATAATTGTTTCTTTCCAAAAAAGTATTGCTGGTAATAATTGTTTCTTTCAAAAAAAGTATTGCTGGTAATAATTGTTTCTTTCCAAAAAAAGTATTACTGGTAATAATTGTTTCTTTCAAAAAAAGTATTGCTGGTAATACCTTATTTTAAAAATATATTGCTGGTAATATTTTTATTTTTCAACGTGAATGGTGGCGTAATGGATCGCGACTCGGTTTGACGAATCGGAGACCCGAATTCCAGTCAAATTACTTGAATGGCAACTGGTCTACCGCAAAAAGAAAATCGTCCGGCATGTATCGAAAGATACATGATCGCCTAAGCGTGTATCACGCATGGCACATAACTGACTGACTCTTGGTAATAATTTTTACAAAAATTATTGCTGGTATTAAAACCTATTTTATAATTTCATACTGTTTGGCCCCTTTTCGTAGGGGGTAATTATTTGCCCATAGCTGGGACCCTGACAGGTGTTACCACCCCGAGTCAGGATGAACCTGGGAACACTTGTAATTAAGAGGTGGTTCCATGCTCTACAAAACCTCCTGATCCAAGGCCTTGCTGTCGGATGTAGTTTATCGTCTAACCCAGGATGCGGATAAAGTTTATCATCATACCCAGGACTTAACATGATATCAAGGGAAGCTAATAAACGAGGTTGGATAAACAAGTATCGGGAATATTACTTTAAGTACGTAGAGTAAAGCTGCTTGGCTCAGATTGACCCTGAAATCTGATGGGCATACACACTCAAGTTTTAAGTTTCTCATTTACTTTCGTTGTTTGGAGCAATGCTTGAAAGGAAAGTGTGCAGAGTATATTTGTCTCACCACACCATAGAGCTTTTATCAATGACCATGGCCTGTGCAGCAGTTTTGGGCCAAGCACAACATTCCCCAGGCCCGACAACTGCTATATTCCCCAGATCTTGTCTCTTGCGACATTTCCTCTTCAAAACTTAAATGGCACTTGAAAAGAACAAGATTTCAAGACGTGAAGGAAATCCAAGAGAATGCGATGAGGTGGCTGTTTGCTGTCCCCTAAAAAAGAAGTTCTAGGAAGGATAAAATATGTAGCTTCAAAAGAGGACTACTTTGAAGGAGATTAAATGCTGAATTGATATATATTGTAGTTTTCTTTTTATAGCTCTAGGATCAATAAATTTTGAGCAGACCCCGTATAGTGTTTCTTTCTGTTTCATAATTAAATTCGAATGTATGTTCTATAATCAGGCAATACAGTTTTGTGAGGATATATCAATAAAGTCTCAGTGATATATCAGTATGATGCTAAGGGGAATAATTTCGAAACGTAATAAATTAAGTAGCACTTATTTCGATTAGGCGCATTACTTAAAACGATTACTTCACAACTTATGTGAATGTAAAAACAGTCTTAGTTGGCAATAATATAAATGTATAGAAAAAGGTTATTTACGGTTAATTTGTTTAATTAATACACTGACTATTTTTTTTTGTCACGTGGCAATAATTGTAAGTAAAATGATGCTCTAAAATAAGTAACCAAGTAATCGTTTTAATTTCTCTGAATATCGCTGCCTTTTAGAAAAGGAGAAGAGTCGATTCTGTATGATAATCTGCATGTGTGTCTACAAGAATCATTTTCGAAATGGATGTAACACTGGAGACATCAAAATAAAAAAAAAACATTTGTGTGATACAAAAAGTACAAATATACAGAGGAATAGAAAAAGTTGCTTTTAGATTGCAATTTCTATGCCGACTGGGTTTGGGAAAAAAGTATTTTTATAACATTAGATGCATCCATAAAAATCTACACATTCAGGTAAAAATAAAAATAAAAAAAGGACTTCCTTGACAATGGCTAAAAAATAGCCGAAGTGCTCAGATATACGGAACATTCGAAAAATTTGTACACAGAGGTTAAGTGACGGTTTCCGCCTGGGATAGAGGTACGATTCCTGTCGGAGGGCGCATGTTTTCTGTGAAATTACTCGAATATTCAGGCCAATAAATGCAATTAATACAGTTTAATTCAAAAACAGAGCATTTAAGTTGTATCCATAAAAATAACGTATAAATCGAAAATATTTGTCGGATTTAATCCACTATATATAATAGTATAAATTTCAGCCATTTTATTCTACATCAAACACTATATATATATATATATATATATATATATATATATATATATAAATAAAATAAGAGAAAGAACACACAGAGTAAGTATCCACAGTTCTTAGTATTTACTTTTAAAAAGAAGAGCTCAATATAAAGTATAGCAAAATATTTATTCGGCCGAAGCGGAACCATTATAGTTCGGAAACATGAAAGTTTCTGTGTAGCGATGTAAAATGTTTTTTTTTATTGTAATCTATTATAATAAAATAAAATATCAAACACTCACTGTGCGCTGTTATATAACCAATAATCAATAGCAACAGTAAACGTGAAATGATAAAAGAATAACATTAACAGTGTCTATAAAAATCAAATGCAAAGTTACTATAAGCTAAATAAATCTTCCCTTAGAAACATTAGAAAAAAATACAATTCCATTCGACAAAAAGAAGAAAATTAAATTATCTACCAAAAAATACTGATAACCTCATTGTCAACAACAACTTGACTGCAAAATCCAAATTACACAGAGGCAATATTATTTACGAATTCTCATATCCCTTAAGGAACAGTGTTCCTGATAGAACAAAATTCATGAATAATTACCTTGGATATACAACAACATGCCTAACAAGAAGACTCACGTTACATCTCTCTGAAGAATATATCAATTAGGTCTCATTTAAATACACACGGAGTTCTACCGAAACATATTTATTCCAATACAAATATAATACCTTCATTCACATTAAAAAGTAAATAATGTGAATTTTTTATCTATCTTATATATATATATATATATATATATATATATATATATATATATATATATATATATAGTGTGTGTGTGTATGTGTGTGTGTGTGTGAGTGTGTGTGTGTGTGTGTGCGTGCGTTTGAAACAAATTGATAGATTTCTCACTGTTATTGTTTAAATAATAATAATTTTGATTCTATTTATTTTGGGGTGTAAGTATTTATATATATTTATGCGTATGCGTAAACTAACCGGTCTAGAAGGAATTTCTTCTGATAGCATGGATGTCTACATACTCAGAAGATCTTAGCTTCTTCCAGATAATTCACTTGAATGAATTTGTAAAATTCAGTGAACGTACGATGCCTTTCAGTAGCCTCTAAAATGTTCAGTTATCTCACCTTCCAAATTGCAGACGATAACTTCTGCTAATGCAATTTTCGCTACAGTAACACCTCGTCTTGTCGGAATGCGAAGGCGTTTACATACAAATGGTATGTCTTGCGGATTAAGAAGATTCTGGTAAACTGTTTGGAGAAAATTACTTTGTAATTTATGCTAAGTTACTAAAAAAATCTTGTAAATCTATGCAAAACGGCTTTGTGAAGAAGATCAGATAACTCCGTTAATATTATGGTTAATTGTTGCTGTTTATTGAACTGATGCCGTTAAAAATGTTTTTTTTTTTTTTTTTTTTACTTTTAAGAAATAACCGCATTAATTAAAATCCTTCTCTATCTGGTTTATGGGTTTCTGTTACTATTGCATTTTATGAAGTAGTTTTTCTCTTTGCATATCTTTCTTTCATTTTATCTGCCATGTCCTTTCATGACGTAGGCGATCATGGCTCTCCACCGCTCTCTATCCTTTGCAGCTCTCAACAAGTTCCTTCCCTCTGCCACCTCCCCCAGACAACGTTGTATTATTTTCTTTTCTCATTACGTTCGTATATATATATATATATATATATATATATATATATATATATATATATATATATATATATATATATAGCGGCTCCTACTGCTATTAATGCATTACTCTTCAAGTACGAATTGAGTTCTCCTGGCACTGGCGTATTTCATATAGAAAAACGTTAACATTTCTATTCCTTTCTGAAGTCAAATCGGTCGGGTTTCAATCCCGGCTTGAAGCAATCGGATGTCTAGCCACACTGAAGAGCTGCGAAATAATCTGCCTGTGAATGACTATATATATATATATATATATATATATATATATATATATATATATATATACAGGCATTTTAAATATTGATATAACGTCATATAGTATATTTATAAAATTAATATAGGTTTATCGTGCACATCTTACTAACACCTGTTACTTAATATCGATTCTAATCTAAAAATATTGAATTCTAAATGGGAAAATCTTTTGTGTACGTGGGTGTCTATTTCTTTATTTTATTTCCTTTTCTTTTTGATAGGCTTGTTATTGGTGGAGTGAATTTTAGCACTTACACTATATTCTATCATATATATATATATATATATATATATATATATATATATATATATATACTAGCAGTATAACCTGTATTTGACCGGGTGTTTCATTATTGGGAATTTTTGCCGTTCAATTGGAGCAGTTTAATTTTAAATTCATCCTACACCAAAACCAATATCAGTAACTACAATTGGGTGCAACTGAGGCACATCCCCAAATGGGCGTTAACAAATTAAATGTTGGGTGGCCCTGAAAAGGGCCGTTTTTTGCGTTGTCAATCTTGTTTCAGCCTCACACGCAGCAGCTGTTGAAGAGACGATTCTCTTCAGCCATCGGATCCTTTCTCATCCCGCATTGAAGAGGCGTTTCTCCTCAGCCGTTGAGTCATTTGATCATCATTTTCAGCCTCCCGCGCAGAAGCATTCAGGTATGCTCTTCTGGAAAGCCGATGGCTACGTTGATCTTCGGACATAATGGCTCTGATTGACGCATTCCGAGAGGCATTTCGAGACAGGGGAACTGAACGTTCTAAAGACGATTCGTTATCGCTTATTCGCATTATCGACCTGGTTTTGCGACCTAAGCAAGTTCTTTTCTTTCGTAGCATGTCTTAGGCATGTATGAGTTGTCAAACGAAATGCGTGGGCAAATACTAAGAGAGAACGCTGTAAAGCTACAGTGATCACTAAGCTCGAATAACTTAAGGAAATGTTGGAAAAATAAGTGTTGAGTAATAAAAAAGCAAGCTTACTTATTACTACGGTGAATGCAATGCAAAAACTGGCAGGACAATAAAAAAAATTAAATTGGGAACGGCTATAAACCATAATGAAAGCAACGCCTCAAAGCTGTAGTTGTAGGCTTTGTGCAACGGAAAAGGAAACCTCACTTCAGAGTGATTGAAGTTTGGCCAAGAGAAGAGGAATGTGTAAGAAGGTTTGGACATACAGAAGAAGAAGCGAAATTGCGGAATTAAGTAGTAGCAATGAGCTTACGACTGCGTAGACAATCGGTATAACACGGTGACATTTGGTTGTACGTGTAGAGGGGCTTTGTACAGCTAATGAGCAACTCGAACAGGTGTCGCATTCTGCAGGTCATGCATGTGCGCGTGCATCACCGCATGTGTCAGCGCGTGACGCAGCGCGTGTTGCATAGCCACGTTACTGCACGCGCTAATTATCAAGGTCAGTAGCATCCGATGGGCAACGTGGGGCGGTGTGAATCACGCCCACACGGCATGAGCAAGGACTGGAAGGTTATGTGTGAAAAAGTAATATTAGGAAATGTGTCAGGCGAATGAAACTGAGAGAACATGAACATACAAAACTTGGCTAAATGGACACAGAGTTGTAGAATGAGTGGGTTTACCCGTATGCAGGCAGAATGGTGCCTAAACGTTGAGGTAATGGGGCACGTAACTGATGTCTTGCACCTGTAAAACTTACATTAGGTTTGTTACATTTGACCGGTTGTTTCACAGGGAAAATAACGAAAACAGGATGTCCCTGACAAAAAGTTATATTGCTTGAAGCATCATTAACAACCCCACTCTAAAAATATTATTTTGCATGCCTGTTGCTTCGTAGAGACGGGCATTGAACAACCCTGCAGCTGCTACACGGCCGTCTCTTCATTGCTCTACATTTCAACCCTGTAAATTCATTGTACGCTGTTTTTTTACAGACATTAAATTTTGGGTTGGATTTTTGAGCAAAGTAGAAAAAAAATATTTTTTTCGATTTTTCACCTTTTCCAGCCAATTTCGACTCAAAACCGGCACTAAAGAATTATCTGTCAAACAAAAAAATTTCATCGAAACGCATAAACATCCGATGACACAGACACGCACACAGACATACACACATACACATTGTGAGAATTATAGATATAGATTTCATTTTCAGGTTCTCTTCACAGATATGTTAATTGATGATGATTATATTTATAATTATAATAATTTATTTATAATTATATTAATTATAATATTAATAATAATTATTTATAATTTATATAATCAATATAATTAATTATATAAATTTAACGGTATAATAATAAATAATATTATTGTAATATTTTAAACTGTTTACTTTTATTAGTTTTTATGAAAGATATATATACAAGAAAAGATAGTAAATAGTAAATTGCTGCTCAGAATTATGATGGACAGGAAGTAGAGAAGAGCCATTGTCGCCAACAATTTGGACTCAAAACCGGCACTGAACAATTATCTATCAAAACAAAACAAATTCATCGAAATTGTATGAAAACTGTGGAAAAGCATAAACAATATCCGATCACACACACACGAACACATTTTTGAGAATCATATATATATATATATATATATATATATATATATATATATATAGAGAGAGAGAGAGAGAGAGAGATTTACATCAGACTTTACTTCCAAAGGTTGAAAGGTTTGAACCTTTGGAAGTAAAGTCTGATGATCTGCAGTCCTTTTAAAAAAGCTTTGGTAAAATAATTTATTACATGGAACCTTAAAGTGGTCTGTTGTTATTTAAATTATTTGCTCTGATTTACATTGAGCTCTCTGGATTTTATCCTCCTTGGGTCTACCCATAAGGATTACCTAGTTTTCCATAAACTAAGTACATATATATATATATATATATATATATATATATATATATATATATATATAGCATTCGAGGTAGCACGTCTCATGCACAACGCATTAATCAGGTGGCGATTGCAGTTATTCATCATCACCTGCGTCGTGCATGAGTTTTGTTATCAGAGAAGTAAAAATGAAAAAAAAAGAACACTTAATGTGCAATATCACACACACACACACACTCTCTCTTCTCATACACACATATATATGTGTGTATATATATATATATATATATATATATATATATATATATATATATATATATATATATATATATATATATCGTTCGGTTCACACTCCCCCACCTGGTCTTTTGAACAGGAGAAGAGATTTGTCCCTTGTTACCTATTTCTGCGGTTTCTTCTATGCTATTTTACATACACTCACCTTTACTCCCATTACCAGTAGCCTTTTGCGTCTTAGTGACATTATCATCTTGCTTGAGGCGAATTGATTAACACACACACACATCCATATATATATATATATATATATATATATATATATATATATATATATATATATATATATATATATATATATAGCTACAGCTATGCTCACATTGATATAGCAAAAATGATAAAAATAACAGCAGAAGCAAACAGAGATATGAAAACACATACACGGACGTAAATATATATATTCACCCCCCCAATATATATATATATATATATATATATATATATATATATATATATATATATATGTTCAATTACATTATTCCATCAGGCGTCCATTTCATTCGGCACGTGCAACTGCTGAATATGAAATAGAATGTAAAAATTGGAAACACAGAATTAAAAACAAAAATATTTCTCTCTATTACTTTTTATATTTTTGTTCATTTTCTTTCATGTTTCTATTGCTTTCCTTCTCCTCTTCTCTCTCTCTCTCTCTCTCTCTCTCTCACTCTGTGTTTCATTAGGCTTTCAATTTCTTTCTTCTCCACCTCTTCTCGTTCACATACAAAAACAGAAGCCCTCGTAATTTAATAACATGTACAACACTGCGTCGGATTCTTTCGACGCCTGTTCACGCAACTAGAATACCACCGCTCAAAAACAACCCCGTTTCCCAATCCCAGACTTCCTTGTCCCTTCCGCCAGCCACCGCAGCCCATCGAAGTCTCTCTAATACCTTCTAATGCACTAATTTCTGTGAGACGTGCATTAACCGCCCCCTACGCTACCTCTTTCCGCTTTTCACAGCCTCGCATTGTCTGGCACATTTGCAGTTCCTAGAAAAATGTGTGATTGGAAGCATATATTATATGAGTTATCGATGTCTGCCTGGCCGATAGGAATCGACTCCACTGCATGCAATCGATCGCTGGTATCGATACGAGAAAAGAAGACGAAGAAGAAGAAGAAGAAGATGCTGACAAGGAAACGGAAACAAAAGAAGACGAAGAAGAAGAGAATTATCTGTGTACGTTTTACGAGTCGTATCTTTTGCATTTAGAACCTTCTTATCTCTAACAGCAAAACAAGCATTACCAAGAGTTATTACATTTTTGAGTAAATTATTCTCATCTTCACCGCCTTTGAAATTATACATCTCATCTCATCTTCTGCCATAAGTGCTGTCTGTAGATCTGTAATAAATTATTTGTCATTAATTTCTCTGTTTTAGGGACTAGTAGTCACATCGATCACGGAACTTTGGCCAGTAATCTATGCAGTAACCGTTCACGAGTTCCGGATTTCTGTTATGAGGTATTACCATTATTTCGTGTACTAGTCGAATACCTTTTCTACGAAAAGAGGAAAAGCCAAGTTCTCATAGAAGTTCTTTTAACTGTCTAAGCCGGTGTTTCTCAAACGTTTTAAGCAACGGCAGGCAAATGAAAATACCACGACACACTTAGCAAAATTTTTAACGGCTATACATTTAAATGTTATGAAATAAAACCATGGATTTAGAAATAAAATAGACACACAAATATGAACTTACTTTATTTTAATATTTCTATTGTACTATTTGTTCAGCTTAATTAGGGTGAAATCTGTGTCTGGTTGTTTTTTTTTCGCGATTTCTTCAATGTTTGGTCGAATGTACAATAAGTAGGCTCTCAGTTCTTCTTAATGAATATTAAAACAAAGTATTTAAAATAACATAATCGAGGAATAGTAAAAAGAAAATTATTTAAAGAAAACAGTTTAATACTTACTCATTTATTCAAATACTAAGGCTGTACCATTACTACTACCCTATATATATATATATATATATATATATATATATATATATATATATATATATATATATATATATATATATATATATATATATATATTTGTGTATTTAGGCACCGATCCTTCTTTTTTATGCACATTTCATTGAATACGACAGACAAGGTGCTTTTATTTAGTTTTTATACAATTTCTCAAAAAATTTTTCTTTATATAAAAACTGTTCGAATGTTCTTTATATCCGAGGGCTTTCGGCTATACATTTAGCCATTTTCAAGGATTAAATATTTTGACTGTTAAATAAGAAATATTTTATAAAACATACATACAACAAACTATTTCAAAATAAAAGCACCTTGTCTGTCGTATTCAATGAAATGTGCAAACCCACACACACACAGATATTATAAATTAATTGATTTAAAATATGTTTTTTTCCGCTACACAGTTCTAACCATGTTTCAAAAATAGAAGCCCCGAATTTAATTTTGTAATTAAATTAAAGACATTGGTTCCATTTCCTCCTCAAGCGAATTTTGGAGTAACTTTTAAAATTACTGGGTTTTAAAGACACAGCTAAAATCATAATTCACGTTTCTAAGGTTACAGATGAATTCATTTTACTAGACAAGGGGTGTCTGGGTGTTCAGTATGTCTACATTTTAATGTATCAGTTATTAGCTACGTATATTAATGCTCCGTAAATTTACATTGAGCACTATTTTGTAAAAATAAAAATATCTATAAGAACACCGGATTATCTATCTTACTGTTCTTTCTTTTATATATTTATATATATATATATATATATATATATATATATATATATATATATATATATATATATATATATGTATGTTTGTTGTGACAATATTTCGCGGCACACTTACAAGCAAAATATGTTTTCTAAAGTTCTCTTTGTTAAGTCCTTTTGGATTTCCGACTTAGGACATAATTGCACAAACCATGAGAGATTTTTTCATAATAATCATAATAATAATAATAATAATAATAATAATAATAATAATAATAATGTGATTTGCACATGAGCAATGTTTGCTAACTAGAAATTACCAAACCCACATACTGAACAACTAGGTTAACCTGAAATACATTTTCTGTTATAAATATCCAGTAACAATTGACCATCTACTACTGGAAAATATGCAACTTTTCCAAGCAGAAAACTGCAAGAAATTAGTATGAACCTTACCCTGATCCCGTTACAGAAATAGGACCTGTAACAATTTTAAGGTACTTTAAAATACACAGAGACAGAACAATCAAAGCTAATCACCCAGACATCGTGATCAAGGAAGGAATGTGCTTTTTCGTTGACATGGCATCACTGATTGTAACGTATTTATCAGAATAGAAGGATCTTGAAATGGAAATCTGAAAAATGTGGAACATGAAGACATCAACGATTCCACTTGTAGTTGGAGCCCTCAGATTGATTGGAAAAGGTTCCGATAGACTCATAGAATAGATTCTTGGTAGTTCATAGCTTAAAGAAATAAAAGAAATGGTACTCACAAGTACAGCTCACACATTACGAAGAGTTTTAACTATGTAAAATATGCATGATCTTAGGATTTGTTTTGTCTTTGTTTCTTTTTTACGTTGTTTTTTTTTTACATAAATGATCAGTGGAAAATGTCACGAAGCTATTTCTGACCTTAGGTCTCTGGTTGGTACCCGGAAGTAAATCAAGGGAAATAATAATAATAATAATAATAATAATAATAATAATAGTAGTAAAATTGTCCAAATACAAAGACCCGAAGATCGAGATTAACAGGATATGGGTAATGATAGATGAAATTGGTACCAATAGTAATCGGAGCACTGGGCCTCGTAAGAAAAGGAATAGATAATTTTACTAACCCAGGTAACATCAATATACAAGTTGCTCAAAAGATGGTCCTGCTAGGAACATTCCATATACTAAGAAAAGTGCTATCAATTAAATGACAATTCTTGTATAGTGCCTAAGGACTACAAGATACAAAGCAGGAAACATAACATACACAAATAGTAGTAGTAGTAGTAATAATAATAATAATAATAATAATAATAATAAATATTCCTAGTATCCCATCGTTTTAGAAGTCTGCGTTGCTTATATATTCATAATGAAGAACTGGGTGAAGTTTTACAGTTGACTCCCGTTGCCTTATCAAAGGGTTTTAATAAAAAAAAAATATTCTTCTTGGCTACCAGGTAAAGCCAGAGCGCCCAATTTGCCTTATTATTTTGTTCATAATGAAGAATGGTCAGTCAGTACAGTGAGACGTTTTTGCTCTGTCTGTGACTTTGAATTTAAAATTGTATTCGTTGACAATCAAGGTTAGTGTTTCTAGCTTGACCTAATGTTTTAATTGTTTATAGTGAGGAATCGGGAGAAGTATTAGAATGGATTTCCATTCCAAAAGTTTTGAATAAAAACTCCTTCTCCTTCATCGTAATTGGTTGAAAATCAAGGTTAGAGAGCTCAGTCTAAACTGTTATTTTATTCCTGATGAGGAATGGGTAAAGGTAGTACAATGAGATCTTGTTCCCTTCTACGCTGCTTTGAATTTAGATTTATCCTCCTCCTAGATTGGTTGCCAACCAAGATTAAGAGCCCAGTCTATCTTACTATTTAACCCATAGTTGCGATGCGAAACGAGCATAAGAATTGGAAACCGAAAAGTGGAAACTCTTCAGGCAATATAATTGAAGGAACTATTCGGGCAATATAGTTGAAGAAACTCTTCAGGCAATATAGCTGAAAGTGTGGTGAATACTTGAGTGATTTACTCTCACTTGACCGTGTAGAGGCTTATAGCAGTAAAACAGAAAAAAAAAGTTTATGTAAGGAGAGAAAGTGATAACATTCGAAGGAAGAAAAAAAAATCCAAACTTGTATGTTTCATTATCCAGGAATCAAGAAATATGGTTTTTCTTTTTCTTTTAATCTTGTATACAGAGAAGGCGGTTTAGCGAGTCAAGAGTTATCACCATTGAAAGTTGTCTTACGTAAAACAAGGTGTAAACAGTTGTATACATTAGACACGTTTTGTTTTAATCTATACGTTATCTTTTTTCCTTCTTTTATTTGCAGCTGCCGAAGTCAGTCCGTGTTCAGATTAGAAGAGTGGCTTGTTTTGTTCTTTTACCATTTCAAATAAATAAAGATGACGGTGTTTAGCCAACATTGTGCGTCGAATGCTAATTTTTGAGCGCGAATCACTAAACTAGTTACATTTACTGACCGTTCGGTTGTCGGCGTCTTTCTTAGCTTACTTTTTTTAGAGTGGTGTTTCTCAACCGGTGTTCTCCGGAACCCTATGTCCTGGGTATGACGATAAACTACACCCGGCAGGAAGGCTTCTGATTGGGGGATTTTGTGGAGCGTGGAACAACATCATAATTACTGCTGTTCCTAGCTCCAACATGACCTAGGGTCCCATCTATAGGCAAATAATTAACCCTTAAACTGGACTCAAAACACTATGAAAGTATAAAAATAGATTTTTATAGTAAAAATACCAGCAATACATTTTTGAAAAAAAAATTACCAGAAATATATTAAAAAAAAACTTACTAGCAATAAATTTAAAAAAAATATTAATACATGTTCTATTCATACGAACCTATCCTAAAAATTTTGTCGTCATTAAATAACCCATATGCTGTAAAACAAAATACACCAAACCAAACCAAATCAAATCGGAGCCCTACTGTTCAGCAAGACCTTGCTAGGTGTTCCGCGAGAAACAGTGATCAATAGCCTTCTTTTATTATTTCCCCCAAGCAAGACAATAAAGCCACTAGGACTCAAGAGATATCTGAATGTTTAGACACTATGAGAAGAACAAATATTAAGGAGAGAGTATAATAAAAGAACAATAATTAAGAAGACAGAAGATAACGATTGATATTGCATTTCAATTTATTTTAGAATCCTAGTTGACTGGGTAGCAAGAAGACTGAAGAGAGTTCCACAAGCGTGAAATGCGATAGAAAAAAACTGTTAGCATAGGACTTACGGTTGCATCTAGCCATTTCAACTCTAGACCTTGCCGACAAACTAAATTCTTAAAGCCTAGGTAACATAAAAAAAAAATTTATCAGAACAATTATCATGGTAGAAAAGGCAAAGAGAAGCTACATTATGGCGGTGGGAAAGGAACAGAAGCCGAGATGCCAGGTCAGGACCAATAACATTGTAGATTCTTCTTTAGATTTTATCAAGAATCTCTAAATATATAGCAGGAGCTCCAGACCAGATGTCTTAGCAATATTCGAAGCAATGTATTTTTAAGTAATTTTTGTTTAATTTTATGTCTGTAATTTTACTATGCACATACGGTATGATGTTTGAAAATCCTTGATTATTATTTCAACATCTTTCATAATAAACATAGGGAATGTACTAAGCGATGTCTATATAGCATTTTTATGAAAACGCCTTAACTAGTTAGTTGGCAGGATCTGAACGTGGCGGAGTCTTGTATAATTGACTGACTCACTCGTGTACAGGACGAGTGTTTATATATTGTTTTTATTACATGAACCACGAGAAAACTATAAAAGAAATATTAATAATAGTGTATAATAATCTTTATGGGGAGGTTCGTCCGATGTCTATGGATGTTTTTCTTTCAATTTTTTTTAGTGATGACAAATCTATTTTCATAATATTTACTGTTTCCATAGTTATTATATTGGTGCTGTCTAAAACCGATATTAAAATCAAGTTTATTTGATTATGATTTCTTTGTGAAGATATACATGAATTTTATAACTAACAAAGTCCCGAGCCAATAATTCCAAACATTAACGTGAACTGATGGTAATATAACTTTATATGCAATTTTTTTTTCTTAAGCGTTTCACCCCAAGCAAGGCGGGAAGCCACTAGGACGCAAGGGGTTACAGAAAATTTGGAGCAAGATCAGATAGGAGTAATAGAAGAAAGGATGGGGAGAAGGGTAGTGGATAGATCAAGGCGACTGGAGATGTCGATTGACATTACATATAATAGCTGGAGATTATAGCTCTCAGGGAAACTAGAATAGGGAAGGGAGTTCCACAGGCGAGAGGTGCGAGATATGAAGCTATTGGAGTAGAAGAGACGGCTACATTTAGGAGTTTCCACAGTGAAATGGTGAGAGCGGGATGCCAGCCTCGTTGCGCGCTTGAATTCATGGAGTCTGGGAACGAGTGAAAGCAGCTCATCGGAGCAATTACCATGAAAGTATTTGTAGAAAAGACAGAGAGAGGCGACGGCGCGTCTGTGAGAGAGCGACTGTAGACGAGATGCCAGAACAGAGCCAATTATATTGCATATCCGCCTCTGGAGCCTAAATCTACAAAGTTTTAAATAAGAACTTGTCAACTTTTAACGACCGCCCGTTAAAATTAGGCACGGAAAAGAAACATTGGACGTGTAGAGACGTCAAATACTAAATTCAAATTTTAAAATTTCTAGCGCCTGACTTGTCTCGACGGAAAAGTTTAAATGATTTTATTCAGTTTCTTAATGCTTCTGTTTTTTGTTTTTTTTTATCGCTGTTGTTTTTATATATTCCATACTGTGACAACATAAGGTTTGGTAAGAAAGATTAACCTGGACACAAAATAAAAGACCTAAACAAAGGTATTAGGAAACTGAAGTACATTATTCGGACTATTGTCCTCATCTTTGTTACCATATTTATCACAACGTTTCGACCGTTATACGCTCCAGCCTTCTTCAGGTGGTTGGAATGACAACTGAACCCTTTATTTCGCTCGCTGGGGTACTCTGTTCTAGTTCCATATGCCATGTCTAATGGATGTCATTTATCAGTTATCTCCTTTTAATTACCCTCTCCAGCGAGCGAAATAAAGGGTTCAGTTCGACATTTCAACTACCTGTAGAAGGCCGGAGAGTTATGATAAATATGGCAACAAAGATGAGCACAATAGTCCGAATAATGTAAATAGTATACATAAGTATCAAATATTTCAAGCCTTCTTTCCTCAAAATATGCCCCAGAAATGTCAACTCTCTCTTCCTGATGTTAAGCATAAAGAACCTTTTTGTTGCCATTCAAGTCTCTTCTTCATTTCACTGATGGCTACTTACACGGTAATTGTTAAAATTTGAACCGCTAAGCAACCTTTCTAATCAATATAATTTATGCCTCATCACAGAAATATAGACAAATACTGAATTAAATTCACTTAGCTGTTGCGTCTAGACACATTTCACGCGAGAAATTATAAAAAAAATGTAAATTTAAAATTTGACATCTGTACGTCTTCAGTTTTTCCTTTCGGTGTATAATTATCACCGACATTTTTATTTATTAAACTATTTTCATTTGGAACGGGAGACGGAGAAGGTAATGGCTTCCATTCTTGTCAACTGTTAAAATTTAGTAACTTATTTGAAACAATGTAAATGTCTCCAATGGTATATAAAGAATTTTTTCCATTAGAAGACTTGTGAAAAAACGGTAGAGTAAGAAGTATTGGCTCTATACGTCGATAGTTATAACACTTGAGGTACAATGTCTCCAAGAAACCAGAATCAAAGAGCATGATATTATAAATTCAGAGTTAGACCGCCTAACTTAAGAGCTTTGGAAGCAGACTGCAAATCTAATGGAAATGTTTTTGTCATAGATACCAAATGGAAGATAGAGATTAGAAAACAACAATAGTACAATGTACTTTACTATATTCCTTATTTAGAGCACCTCTGCGTGGTGTAATGGTTAGAAAGCTTGTCTTGCTAGTTCAATTAGGAGTGAGTTGGATCCTCATTGGGTACCTCATTCTTTCGGTCTTATGCTACATCTAAGCTTAAGAAAATAATTTTGGAGCAACTCGACGTGGTGTAATGGTTAGAAAGCTTGCCTTGCTAGATCAATTACGACTGAGTAGTGAGTTCGATCCTCACTGGGTACAACATACTTTCGGCCATGTGCCACATCTAAGCCGGGCTTAGAAAATCACTTGGGCACCTCGATGTGGTGTAATGGGTAGCAAGCTTGTCTCGCTAGAACAATTACGGCTGAGTAGTGAGTTCGATCCTTACTGGGTGCTCCTTATTCTGGGCCTTGTCCTACATCCAAGCTACGCTTGAAAAATCACTATTTAGGCCACCTCTGCGAGATGTAATAGTTAGCAAGCTTGTCTCGCTAGAACTGTTACAATTGAAAAATGAGTTCGATTCTCACTAGATGTCTCATACTTTGGGCCTTATGCCAGATCTAAGCTACATTTAGAAAATCATGGTGTAATGGTTAGCAAGCTTGTCTCGTTAGAACAATTACGACAGATTGGTGAGTTCCATCGTCACTGGGTTCTCCATACTTTCGGCCTTGTGCCACATCTAAGCTACGCCTAGAAAATAATATATATTCCTTATTTAGGGCACCTCTGTGTGGTGTAATGGTTAGCAAGCTTGTCTCGCTAGATCTGTTACGACTGAAAAGAGAGTTCGATTCTCACTAGGAGCCCCATACTACGCTTAGAAAATAATCTATATTCCATATTTATCCCAGTTCAAACCTTTACAGCTAAGACCTTTCTTACTACTTATACAGAATCGAATGATCCCTGTTCTCTTTACATTCCATTAGTAAGGAGGAAGTTCCACTCAGAAAGCGGAAGCGAAGACGACTACCGAGATGATGCTTCCTATATCACTAAAATTTTAACTATTTCTAGGGTCAGAAAATATTTAATACTTATCTCTTCGTTTTACGTCTATAAAACAACTTAATTCAGT
>CAHIKZ030002722.1:3807500-3810000 GCA_903632075.3 Acanthosepion pharaonis | reverse complement strand
GGGTGGTAGCACCTGTTAGGGTCCCAGATCTGGGCAAATAGTTAACCATCAAACTGGAGTCAAAACACTATGAGAGTATAAAAATAGGTTTTAGTACCAGCAATACATTTTTGCAAAAAATTATTACCAGGAATGAATTTTCACCAGCAATACATTATTACAAGCAATACATTTTTGAAAAAAAATATTACCAATATAATTTTGAAATAATTATTACCAATACAATTTTGATAAAAAAAATATTACCAATATAATTTTGATAAAAAAATATTACCAATACATTTTTGGTAAAAAAAATATTACCAGTAATACATTTTTGATAAAAAAAAATATTACCAGCAATAAAAAACCTTGTCGGCATTAAATAACCCATTGAGGTTGGCCTACCGTAAAACAAAGCACACAAAATCAAACCTGACATCTACAGTCTTGGTCTGTTTAAGTTGAGGGTCAACCGATATCTATCTTACTCATAGTCGTTTCTCATCCCTGTCTCTTATCTTCTTAATCAGTAACGCTCTACCTTGAGTGGCTATTGGGCCTTGTATTTGGTGAGCTATCAGTAATATATATATATATATATATATATATATATATATATATATATATATATATATATATGATAAAATCGCTTGGGAAAGGTCTTGGGAATAAGAAAGAGACAGTTTGGAAATAAGTCATTTTCCTCCAGGTATGTGTTTTTTGAATACAGGGATTTTTTTTTTCTTACAGTTAAGGGCTTCCGTGCTCAGTTTGACCTGCCATTTAAATTATCGGATGGGAGGAAGAGAATGGATACATGCCATTCCTAAAAAGTAAACATAAGAGGTTCAGTCAGATTTTGAACTCGGTTGGTTGATTTTAATTTCAGCGCTGATAACGGTTAAGCCACCCATGCATCCGTGAGAAATGGCGAAAGCGAAACGATAGCAGAAAATGAGGTAAAAGGAAGCGGATACAGGGGATGAGAAGAACTGTAAATGTAAAGTGAGTAAAAGAGAACGCGTAAAAGCGAGATATCAAGATAATTTTCAAAAGAATGAGAGAGAGAGAGAGAGAGAGAGAGAGAGAGATGTCGGGGGGCAGGGGTGAAAATTGGAAAGGGGAAAGAAGAATGAGAAAAGCCATCGACGGAAAGAGAGTGCCGATGTAAAGAGGACCACTAAATGAAGCTGAGAGTATGAAAGACAGACAGACAGAGAGAGAGAGAGTGACAGAAAAGGTACAATAAAAAGAAAGTCAATTGCAAGGTTGAGATTAGATTATTTTTTTTTTAAAAAAAGAGGGGGAAGAAAAAAACTGTGACAGAAATGATATGAGAGAGAAAGAGAGGAAGTATGTAGAAAAGTCGAAAGACGGCAAGAAAGAGGAAAGAATCTGGGAGAGAACAATCGTGTGTGTGTGTGTGTGTGTTTTGTGTGTGTATGCGCGTTTAAGTGCGCGCGTGCGCGTGTGTGTGTGTGTGTAAGAGAAAGAGAGAAGGCATGAAAATAAATAAGAGAAGGACGAGCGAAAATTGATAGACTTCGGAAGAAAAAGAACGAAGCAGACAAAGAAAAACGTTCGAGCGACAAAGAATAAAAAACAAGTGAGACATTGACAGTGCAAAGAGACAAAGAGAGAGAGAGAGAGAGAGAGAGAGAGAGAGAGAGAGATGTTATGTAGTGGTTTCACAGTGGAGGTTTGTATTTGTACTAAGTCGGTCCTAAAATAGGTTCGACGTACAAAACGTTAGGAACTTGATATAAGAGGTAATGACGCAGCAATCTAGTTGTGGTGGCTGATACTTTAATATCCGACTAACGGTCGTCCAAAATCGACTGACTGACCCACTCACTCACTGCCGACGATATTCAGTCACCCCCCCCGGCCACGAGGGCGTCATGTGGCACAAGGCCTTTTTAACGTGGGATCTCTGAGCCCATGGGCTCGGCCAAAAATATGCCCATTGAACCCGTATAAATGGGTTCAGGGTCGCTTTACCTCCCCGAAAGAGAATCCGCCCTTCGGCGTAGCCTCGTTCGGGTTCCTCCCCGCCCGAAGGAAGAGAGTTCAACCGATCTGTCGTTCAAGACTTGAGCGACCGACTCAAATAGCGATTTTCTAAACCCGGCTTAGATGTGGCACAAGGCCGAAAGTATGGGGTACCCAGTGAGGATCGAACTCACTACTCAGTCGTAATTGATCTAGCAAGACAAGCTTGCTAACCATTACACCACGTCGAGGTGACCCCCCCACTCACAGCCGACTGACTTGTTACTCTTACTACACCTACTTATTATAGGTGGGAAAGTCTATAGGTGTGTTCCACTATAACAGAGAGAGAGAGAGAGAGAGACAGACAGACAGACAGACAGATACAGGGAGAGAAATGAGAGCGAGAGAGAATAAAGATAGAAAACAGAAAAGAATGATTAAAATAGAGAGAGAAAGAAAGAACAAAAGATGATGCAACGCGCCAGAAAGAAAGAAAGAAAGAAAGAAAGAAAGAAAGAAAGAA
>CAHIKZ030002722.1:3765000-3802500 GCA_903632075.3 Acanthosepion pharaonis | reverse complement strand
ATAAGAAAGAAAGAAAGAAAGAAAGAAAAAAAGAAAGAAAGAAAAAAGAAAGAAAAAAAAAAAGAAAGAAAGAAAAAAGAAAGAAAACTCAGACAATAAGAAAGTAAGAATAGGAGAAAGAAAGAAAGAAAGAAAGAAAGAAAGAAAAGAAAAGAAAGAAAAAAGAAAAGAAAAGAAAAAAAAAAAGAAAAGAAAACTCAGAAATAAAAAGTAAGAATAGGAGAAAAGAAAAAGAAAGAAAGAAAGAAAGACAACTCAGACAATAAGAAAGAAAGAAAGAAAGAAAGAAAGAAAAAAAAAAGAAAAAAAAAAAGAAAGAAAACTCAGACAATAATAAAGAAAGAATAGGAGAAAGAAAGAAAGAAAGAAAGAAAGAAAGAGAAAGAAAGAAAGAAAGAAAGAAAAAAAGAAAGAAAGAAAAAAGAAAGAAAACAGAGACAATAAGAAAGTAAGAATAGGAGAAAGAAAGAAAGAAAGAAAAGAAAGAAAGAAAGAAAGAAAGAAAAAAACTCAGACAATAAGAAAGAAAAAGAAAAAAAAAAGAAATAAAAAAAAAAAAAGAAAGAAAAAAGAAAGAAAGAAAACTCAGACAATAAGAAAGTAAGAATAGGAGAAAGAAAGAAAGAAAGAAAGAAAGAAAGAAAGAAAGAAAACTCAGACAATAAGAAAGAAAGAAAGAAAGAAAGAAAGAAAGAAATAAATAAAAAAGAAAGAAAGAAAAAAAGAAAGAAAACTTAGACAATAAGAAAGTAAGAATAGGAGAAAGAACGAAAGAAAGAAAGAAAGAAAGAAAGAAAGAAAGAAAGAAAGAAAGAAAACTCAGACAATAAGAAAGAAAGAAAGAAAGAAAGAAAGAAAGAAAGAAAGAAAGAAAGAAAGAAAAAAGAAAGAAAGAAAAAAGAAAGAAAACTCAGACAATAAGAAAGTAAGAATAGGGAAAAGAAAGAAAGAAAGAAAGAATGAAACGGAAGAGATATGTTTAATTCATGGCTGTAAGATTTCTTATATAACATACTGGTAGCGTGGCCGAGGGATTATAACGTTAACGTCCCAACCATGACACCCGTATCCACACCATGGTCAAGAAGGTGACCGATACAGTTTTGCAGAGACTTTCTCAATTTTCCTGAAACCTATATCACTTGATGGCTCAATCCCTATCTGTGAAATTGGTTTGACGAAACTTAGATTTTACTCGCACGAAGTCACATGCCTGGCCTTATTGGTACTACTGATCAGGCTAGATTACGCGCTCTCTGTAACTTGAATCCGCTCTGCGGGTGCTGATCAAGCACATTTATGCCCGAGCGGGCGCCTGTAACAGGGATTAGATAATCCACCCTTGCAGGCAAGAAGACTCGGAAAAGAGTGACAAGTCTGATTCGGAATCACACAGAAACGTTTTAACAACATTCCATTTTATATTTCTTCTAAGTTTAAGAAATATCAATTTTTACATAAAACCTCTTCTACATGCCGTGTTTCTATACGACATGGACGATTATGGTTTTCCATGTCCTTTTTTTTTTTTGGTTGCTATCCTTATTTCTTTTCTGCCAGCCATTTGCGCAAACCCGTTTAGAAGGTTAAACGCTGCTTTCCTCAGTCGCTTTTGTCATCAACAGTCCCTGTGAGTGTTAAATTCTCCAAACCCTCTTTTATTTCATTATGTGTCCTAAAAATTTCAACTCGCTTTTTCTGATTCTAAATATACGCGTCTTTTTTGTTCCCGTGTTCCTTAAAACTCCATCGTTGCGTTCTCATCATCCTTCTGTAGAACAACATTTCCATTGTCTTGAGTCTCTTCTTCATCAGCTTTCAATACCATATAGGAGGACTGATATTACATAGCAGCAACAATGAATCCTGCTAGGAATTCTTCTTCGTTTTGAATTTTTTAATTTTAAAGGTTAAATAAGTTCGATGAGGAGACACGTCCTTATCTTACGCCCATTTCTGTTTTTGTGTATTTACTGAATTCATTTTCTATCCGTGTGCAGGTGTTTTGCTTCCAGTATCATGATTGACTGATTCGTTTTCTACGGCTTCTAAACCCTATGCAGGTTATTTGAAACCAGAAAATATATACAGACAGTAAAATTTGTGTGGGTTGGGTGAGATAATAATGGTTTAGTGGCAAAGGTCTTACTAATTAGCCCATAGCTGGGGGAGAGTAGGTGGATTCATGTCTTTCCCAAAGTTATTTGCGACTAAGTCGATATTAAGTACAAAATTTATGTAATAAACCGAACGAAAGTTTAGCCACCCCCACACCCCACACACACACCTACACACACACACGCACAAATATATATATATTAAAACAAATATTTTAATATATTTTCTGTTTATACGTGTTTTTTGGAGACACTTATTTGAGTAAATGATATTGTTTTAATTAAACAGTATTAATTACATTTACCGGCCTGAATGTTGGAGAAATTTCGTAGAAAATATGCGTTCGCCAACAGGAATCGAACCTGTATCTTATACGGACCCGGCATCAACATGTCTTGACTTTTCAGCCACCGATAACCTCTGGGATCTCCACAATTTCCTTTTACTTAAAGATTTTCAATGCATTTTATGGGAAAGATAGCGGGAGTAGTTTCCCCACTGTATTTTGTATAGATATGAATTCTTTCTTCTCTTAGAGAGGTTGGCACCCAAGGCTATAGAGCCTAGACTAGCCTACTATTTAATCCATAGCTTGGGGTAGAAGAGACAGCTTCATAGCACGAAAATCTGAAAGCAAGTCTGTGAGTATTTGACGAGTAGTTTTTGTCTGCAATTTTGTATGAGGAATTTTTTCCTGTGATATACCATTCTATTTGGACCAGAATTCTTATCTTGTTCGTTATACTCACAATGTTTAGACTCGCGTAATTTTCGGCCTTCTTTACTTGTCTGCTCTACGTTGAGTTCTGTATATTAAAAATATCAGTCCGCTTATATCTTAAATCTCGAGTCTATTCGCTTGTCCGTATCTTTGACAGAACGTAACCCAGAATTTGAAATCCTGACTACTCATGATTTAATCCTTGTGTCATTTGGGTAATCTAGTAGTGTAATGTAATAGTCGATGGAATGTGTTTTTATTGTCCTTTCTTAAGCAGATTTTGCCTGTTGGTGTCTATCTGTACGCTAGTTCTACTTATGAGGTTGTAAGAGCCTAAACGTATGCACTGGCTATTTCATTTGTGTCATTCTTTTAGTCTTGTTCTTTCTAATCTTGACTCGATTCAATATACTCCAACAACCTATTGTAGTTTCCCAGCCTACAACCCTTTTCCCACAGACGAAACATTGTTAGCCTCATGACCCGTGTTCGGCCGTCCTGCGTTCCTTGGTTCCATTAGCCCAGACCTTCAGTGTTTGGAGCCGCCTTGCCACGTAGATTAAGTCGACTCATCATATTACTTTGGTCTGGAGGAATATCCACTCCGACATCTTCTTGCTTCAGAGGCGTTATAATGTGCGACGGAATCCTGAAAGGATGGTTATCCTGACAGTTTCAGTATAATATCAGCTGACGCCCCAGGGATCTTCGCCTAGGCATTACCTCTCCTTTAAGAGGGGCTCGGGTAATTACCCAGAGCTTGAGGCGTAGCCAAAAGAAGTTCCGAGCGGGCTTGAGCATTTTTTCCACGGTATTATCGTTAAACACATTTAAAACTTCGAACTTGCGTCACGTCCTGCCTACCTAATCACTACAATCTTAACATCCACAAATCTAGGATCAGCCGTTATCTGTCCTACGTATCATTATAATATGCAACTCTTGCTTCTACCCTGTACGCCCTTGCAACATCCTCATTTAGTAAGCCTTTACCTAGAGCGGCTCTTTGGTCTTGAATTGCGTAAACATTAGTAAAAGAAAAACTTGCTACAGTTGTTCCAGATTAATCTACAGGAATTATCAACTTGGTGAAACAGATAGCTCATCTTTCTGGCTCAAACAATCACTCCGTGATCAACTAATAATAAATTCCGTCAACTTTACACTGCTGACGCAGCTACACTACCTCTTTACCATATATATATTATCCGACTATTTATGTCCTGTCTATTTTTAAAAGTGAAGGAGGGCGCTGTCTGCTGCTGATTTGGTTATTTAATTTCATTAAAACGTCACATATTTCACTTTCTACTGTCTCTGTTGGCTATTAAATTAGTTGTCGTCTCACTAATATAAAAATCTACCAGTGCGTACAGGAAAATGAAAATAAAAGTTTTAGTTTTAAGCAGTTTACTTCTTGTAAACTTGTACCAACTCGTACCAAATAAACTAGCTTTATCAGATACGTATAAATGCCCTGGGGTTTAATTGCCGTAATTACTATATTAAAATACATAGCAAGACATTTATATTATATATGAAATAGAACTTGTTCGAAACATTAATTAGTAGCAATTCCAACTCCCAGACCATTCTCACTTTATCATTTTCAAAGCATAACATAGAGACATGCAAAAAAAACATATTAAGTAAAAGTTGTACTGTCGACACACAAATTAGACCCTCCATTAAAAAAAATTACCGACTAGACAAATCACCTCCTGTTGTGCTTGCATTCCTGTTTGTGCCAGACAGTGAAAAAGACCCGGTGTACGTTCAAGAAAGTCAGTCAATTATGTGTCTTGCGTGATACAGGCTTAGTCGATCATGTATCTTTCGATACATGGCTGACGATGCAGATTTTTTCCCGCAGTAGGTTGCCATTTCTTTCTGAAGTTATGTTCCATGTGTGATACAAACTTAGGTGACCATGTATCTTTCAATACATGACTGACGAGGTAGATTTTTTTTTCCCGCAGTAGGTTGCCATTTCTTGCTGAAGTAGCCCAGTTGCCATCCGATGCTATAGAACCCCGTCTGTCCAGCTATTTACCCAAAGCTGGAGAAAGAAGAAGAGGATTCATACAAGAATATAAATAAAATTCTTAAAGTGTTTAACTATTTAGTCAGTTATGTGCCATGCGTGATACATGTTTAAGCGATCATGTACCTTTCCATATATGACTGACGAGGCAGATTTTTTCTCGCAGTAGGTTGCCATTTCTTTCTGGTGTAGACCAGTTGCTATCCAAGGCTATAGAACCCCGCCTGTCCTGCTATTTACCCATACCTGGGAGAGTAGAGGATTCATACCTTTCCCAAGGATATCAGCAGGTAAGTGAATGTAATGGATTCGACTGGAATTCGAACTCGGCCTACAATACTAGTCCGAAAAATGGATCCTGGATGTGAAAGCAATCTTGAATTAAGCCAGCTTATTCAGAAATGTTTTGACAAAAGAAATAATTAAACTGAGAACAATCAGTCAGTCAGTTATTTGCCATGCGTGATACAAGCTTAGGCGATCATGTATCCTTCGATACATGACTGACGAGGCAGATTTTCTCCCGCAGTAGGTTGCCATTTCTTTCGGAAGGAGACCAGTTGCCATCCAAGGCTATAGAACCCGGTCTGTCCAGCTATTTACGCACAGCTGGGGAGAGAAGAAGAGGATTCATACCTTTCCCAAGGGTATTAGCACATAAGTGAATGTAATGGATTCGATTGGAATTTGAACTCGGCTCTCCGATTCCTCAATCCGAGCCGCTATCTATTAATGAAATAATAATACCATGGCAAGAAATGACAATATGAATCCTGTTCTCAATATATATGGTTATTTAATAACGCTTTTCTCATGTCATGGTCTGGTTGTAGTTAGGTAGATCAATCTTGGGATACATTCACTAATAACTTCTCCCGGCATAGAAAATATCTTCCCTTCTGCTGGCGAAAACTGTAACCGCTCCTCTGACTGAAACTGTTTCTCCATCACGCCAGCGACTACTACTCGCTGGTAACAACCTCAGAGTCAGCTTCCCTTCTCGAATAATGACCCTGCCTCCGTACATATCTACAAACGGTTCGTGAGTTGCTATTCTGTTATGCGGCCTGATATATAAACCAGTGTACGGAATTCCCTACCTTCCGGTCTAGTGACACATAACCCCGAAAGTTTTAATTTATTCATCTATTTCACTTAGTTGACTGGTTTGAAGATCTTATATCTAGATTTTTTTGTGAGTCATAAAACACCAGTACCTTCAGTCCCAGATGAAACCGTTTAGAGCCCACTTCCTTACGTGCTATTAGCTTAAACGGGGCCCAGTAATTTAGTGTATAAATTAATTTGTAACACCCTATTTATCATCTCCCAGTATCGCCTTTGTCTTTTGTCAGAGTGCGCTCAGGAGTTGTCCCGTCAAAGGACAGAGTCGCAACTGAGGAAAATTATACTGAGAGGTGCCGGCCCTGGAGAACAGCTGCCCGAGGTCGTGTCCTCTCATTGCACCAGAGATAGGGATCAGTGCTCGCACCGAGACTAGCGCAACCGACGGGGGCTCGGTAAATTTTTGTTCCTAGACCGGGTGTACGCGCTCGGGATCCCCACATTAAACCGAACTTGTGTCACAACCTGACCTCGTGGGGTTGGGAGTGAACATCACAGAATTAATAAAATTTTCTTATTGACCCTCGTGAGGCTTTTGAAGAGTTAGAAATATAATCTGCAGGCGATATGGAATTGAAGACAAGACAGGTAATGTCTCTTTCAGAGAAACAAACCTGGAATATTGCGAATATTTCTTTTCCAGTCATTCAGCACAATTTCGGAATATTGACAAAATGGCTACGGAGAGGACTTTGGATTTCTCCTTTAGTTGTCATAGGAACGTAACTAAATGATTTTATCAAACCATTAAGATGCTTATGATAGAAGCTACACGCTTAACTTCTGCTGAACAACCACGTAGACAGATTGATAATTTCACTGTTTCTTGACAGTATCAACCAAAATTCTCTGGACGATTAGAGACGAGTAATTATGAAGATAGGATCTTAATTCTCAGGTCGAAAATTGCATCATTAAGGTTATTCTTGAATATTGTTATTCGAAGGTAGATATTATTTTTGCTTATTTGATTATGTGATATACATTATTGCTTATTGTAGCAATAGCGTCGATAATACAATCTATGGAAGTTATACGATAACTGTGCGTGTAGCGCAGCAGTTATCGACACGGAAAATGAATTAGCCGAGTTCAAATTTTGGCCCAGTCTGTTGAGTTGAGTTACACATTAATTTTGTTGCCACATCGACATCAGTCAGTCTCCTAACGCCGTAACGTAGTTTCCCCCGTGCCTATTCTGTAAATATTTTCATGGTAACGGTTCTGATACGGCTTTCTCTTTACTACATCAACATTACGAGTTCAAGCGTAGTAATAGATTGAGAGTACACACATACATGGCTGATGCTAACCTCCAGGAAACCAACTCGTTGCGCCTTTTAGGGACAACGTTCTCAGCTGACATGACGTGGAAAGACTACATTGCATCCATTGCCAGTTCCGCTGCTCAGAAATTTTGCTCACTGTGACTTGCAAGGCAATTTTCCTCTCCAGAATCTATCTTATATATCTATAAGTCTACCATTCGTCCATGCTTACAATATTGCTGTCACATATGGTCTTGTGCGCCTGTTGTATACCTTGTGCTTGTTAATAAGATCCAAAGAAGGATCTGCAATATTATTGGTGCTAATCTGGCGGCTCGGCTTCAGTCACTCGCCCACCGCCATAAGGTTGCCTCTCTGTGTCTTTTCTATGAAGACTTTCATGGTAATTGTTCAGATGAGCACTTCGCTGTGATACCTAGAGTTTTCTTTTTAATTTAAGCTCAGTACTGGACTGGCGTCGAAATCTCATATGTATATATGCATGATAGTAGGATATAGAGTAATATCAAGACGAATGCGAATATAGCAAGACAAAACGGTAAAGCGACACGGCTACGCGTTTTGCTCCTAATAGTAGGTGTCTTCAGTCTAGAGTGACAGATGGGTACATATTGTTTTAACTTTTACCGTGAGTCAAAATTGTACATTGAATACAGAATCAGCAAAAAATGCGACTGATATCATTATTTATCACAAGCCTCGGCATAAAGTTTATCTATCTATCACTTTTAATGCCACTCTCGTTATATATATATATATAGTCTTAAGGTGTGCTATATTTATGGGATAAAGTGCTCAATATCAGAGATAGAGCGTGTGTAAATATAAACGTGAACATAGAAGTCAACACTTAGAGGCGACAGTCTGTTTCATGCTAGACGCAATCGCCAGGCTACGATTGCTGTTATTTTTCTCGGCTATTTATATATATGGGTCAGTGGTGCATTGTGGGTAGTCTATTTTGGCGGTTATTTTACCGGAAGTCGTTTATTTGTTTATTTATTTATTTATTTGGGTTAAATTATTTTGCTTGTTTTTATTTATTTTTATTTTTATTTTTTTTTTATTTTATTTCTTATCTTATATATTTATTTTTTAATTTCATTTTAATCGTTGTTTTTATTATCGTAGTAAAAATTTGTTTGTTTTGGTTTGGGAAGATAATTAAAGCTATTTAGTCAATTTTGGTGTTGATTGCTGTAGAAAAAAGGGATTATCAGTGGTAGGAATCAATTATTTTATTATAGAAATACAATAGGGATAACTTTCATGGAGAAATGCACAGATCATCAGCCAAAAAATTATATTCATTGCTTTGGAACTAATGTAAGCGCTACTGAGAAAATAAAGCCAGGACAGTAAACCTTAAAAAAATCATCATAATTTCTTGAACCATTAGAATCATCAGGGCACGATATGTAACGCAAACGCATTCGTGTTTCATGGGCAAGATGGTTTGACGATGCCCACATCTCTCCAGGTTGGTTTAAATTCATTCACAGTTTTCTTTTTCGTAGAATAGTCGCCAACCAAGGTTATAGGTCCCAGTCGGTCCTGCTATTTACCCCATAGCTGGGTCGAGAAGAAATGGATTCACGCCTTTCCCAAAAGAACGTTAGTGAACGTAATAAACGCGACTGGAATCCGAACTCGGGTCTACGTCTGAGCCGCTGACCATTACTCCACGTCGTCTACTATTCAAAATACTATTGAGGAGGCACGGTGGAGTAATGGATAGCGGCTTGGATTGAGAAATCGCAGAGCCGAGTTCGAATTCCAGTCGAATCCATTACATTCACTTACGTGCTAATAACCTTGAGAAAGGTGTGAATCCTCTTCCTCTCCCTCCAGCTATGGGTAAAATAGCAGGACAGACTGGGTTCTATAGCCTTGGATGACAACTGGTCTATGAGAAGGACAACTCTGAATTCAAAACCTGCGGAGGGTCGTTTGGGAACCTTGTGGCATTCCGTTCACCAGGTCTCTGTATTCGTCCCTTCAAAGTTCTTAGATGAGGGTGAATGGAGTCTCTCTGAGCCTTGGTTGGCAATCCATTTAGTGATGGTGTCACGATAAAAAAACACCCTTGATAACCCTAGCGAAGCATCAAGAATTCAGCTATTTGACAAGATTATGAACTACACCAATCAAAGTATTGAAGATAAGGAATACTGGAAAGGTGTAGTGAGTTCAATCTCGGCTGAGGCCGCAAGATGATGATGAGATGATGACTATTCAAAAGACAATGCTCGAGTTAAATCGGGAAAGATTAAATGTAATTGAATCTTTATTTGAAAGTTTTTTTTTTTTACACAATCATTATCATTCAGGGTTAGAAAAACCTTTTATTTAAAAAAAAATCAATCATTTTTGCAGGGATATTAATAAATTGGTCCTAAACTTTACACGCAAACACACAAAGCTACATGTCCATATCTATACTCTCGCTGCGTGTACGTGTGTGTGTGTCCCCGTGTGCGTGAAATGAATCTTAGTTGCAACACAATAGTCATCAGTTGTCTGAATTGGGTAACGTTTACACCTACATGCTTATCCCCACCTCCAAGTAAGTAATTCTATTCAACTATCAATTTTCGGTAACCCGTGAACCATTCTAGGGTTTGGAGAATAATATTACCGATAAATCACGCCCGTTCCCTGCTGCGACCTTTAGAACATGCGTCTTCCTTGCTGCAAGAAACAGCAAAAATCGTAAATCAATGTCACGCGCGAACTCACAGATATAGCGTAAGCATGAGAAGCGTTTCGAGGCTTGCAATTTTTGTCTGTTGCGTGAGCGTTATAGTGAAAAGCCGATATCGTGTGTTCAGACTTGCCAACGCACACCGAATTCTCGAGAACACTGTCGTTTTTAGAATCTCAAGGACTAAATTCGACTGGAAGAAATCTTTCACATACACTCTCTACAAATAGTCATGGTTCCAGATAAAAATTGTATTATAATAATACCTAATATCTTTTTTGTTTTACTTTTGTCTATAGTGTTTCGACCCTTATATTATCGGCTTTTCTAAGGTGTTTCTTGTATGCGGTGACCTCTATAAACAATACAGATTTTTTTTTCTCAAGTTTTGTCGAACTTTTTATTCGAAACATCATCAATATTTTTTGTCTTTGCTTATTTGTATCGCTCTGTTTTTTTTTTATCGCAAGGTAAATCTCATTTTTACATTCTATGACCAATAAACGGCGTTGGTCGTGAATGAAGAAAAAGAAATCTTTCTTTGATAGCGTGCACCTTATCCGTCGGAGTACTTGTTCTGCCTCCTCAGTACGCGTCCGTCTTGTACACGTGCGTACCTCAAGGCAAGCCAGATAAACGACTTACGGCGATTGTGGAGACGAATTACTGTTCATCAACAGTTTTATTAAAAGTCTAAAGGGTAAAACTAGAAAAAGAAATAAATACAACCTTGAGACTAGTTTACTCTTAATATAAATAGGTAAATAAAAAGGAATATGACAAGAGCAGCAACACCGTGTGTCTAAATGTGTAAAAGAGCAAATATCTTGATTACATAAATGTATATAAAGTTTTCTTCGATAACTTCCCAGGCAGGAAGGTCACACGAAGTTACAGTTTGCCCACAATGAACACACGGTGAAAAGAGAGACACAGACGTCAAATAAATATATAAAAGGTGGTTGCCTTAAACATATGCTTAAATTATAACTACCAATTAAAAGAGACCAATGCAGAAAGAAAAGGTTTTAAAGGTTACATACCGGCGATGCTATCGTGGCGGGGTAGATTTAGGATGATAAGAAAAATAAGAACCGCGTGCTTGGGGTCATGCTTTATTTTTCCGGTTCCGGTGATAAAAATCCAGGACCCCAAAAGTTGTGAGTTCAATACCTGGTTAAGGCAGTGGAGAACTTGGAGACGTGTATTAACAGGAGATGACTGATAAGTGACATCCACTAGACATGGCACGTGGAACTAGAAAAGTTTACCCCAGCGAGCGAAATAAAGGGATCAGTTCGATATTCCAACCACCCGAAGAAGGCCGGAGTGTACAACGATCGAAACGTTGTGATAACTATGGCAACAAAGATAAGGACAATAGTCCGAATAATGTAAATAGTGTACATAATACCTCATCTCAGGAATATAGACAGATGCTTTTTGTTACATACACCTTAACTTTAAACTTACATTTTGATCCAATGGGGTCTCTATTCGCCTCCAGTAGATAATTATAAAGCTTGATTTTTTTTTTATTTTTTGCCTTTTATATTAACTGTGATGAAAAAATGAGCTCAGCTAACATATTTCCAACAAGCCGCCTATTAAATATCAAAGAGCCACATATTAAAGGCCAAAGAGCCACATATTAAAGGCCAAAGAGCTGCAGCTGGCTCACGAGCCGCAGTTTGGCAAACCCAGCTCTATGGTCAGGTTTCTTCGAAGAGTAATGATAAAAGCATATCACTTGTAGATTTAAGAATGTGAAGCGTCAGTCTATCAAGGAAGTTTTACGATCGATTGCAAAGAGGTGAAAATAACCAATTAGGATGTAACAACATCGTTCGTATATTTGGCGGGAAGAGGAGACATTTTATCGTGATAAACTTCTTAGTAAGCATCTATTTAAGTATTTAAAAAAAATAGATACAATGAACTAGCATGTCACGTGATAGATTTTTCTCTTTTTTATCTTGTTCGGTTTCATGTGTCTTCCGAGTTCTCAATCGATCAGTAAAGAGGTGGGTATATTTTCATGGCTCATTCTAATACATTTTTTTTTAAATACTGTAACCAAAATAAATGAAAGAAAACATGTTTTAACTCGAAATTCAATACTTGGGAAATGACGTATAAGTATACAAAAAATATTTTCCCTGCCATTACACTTCGACAAATTTTCTTCCAGATTTGTTTAAAAAAAAAATATAATGTCTTCCTTCAGTGCGAGAGAAACGTGGTCGAAACGGAAATATTTGACTTTTGGATTAAATATATTCAAAAAGCCAAAAAAAGAAAATTCGGAATTCAGATATTTTACGTAGAATTCAAACACGTTTCAAAATCCCCGATACAGTGTAACCCGGATATAAGAGACCCGGATATAAGAGAAACCCGGATATAAGAGAGATTTTCTCTGGTCCCAAATTAGAGCTTGTGTTAATGTATATAAAATAGACCAAACCCGGATATAAGAGAAACCCGGATATAAGAGACTTCTTCTCCGGTCCCGACAACTCTCTTATATCCGGGTCACACTGTATTTTTTTTTAGTAAGAATAAAATGTAATGCTTAAAGCAGAGAATTAATAATTGGAAACTATTATTAAAATGGCTGAAGAGTAAAATACACAGTCCAATGCGTGAACAAGGTTTATTTTGGATTATGAGGGATTTTTTTTTTAACGATTTAAGGGCACAACGCACATATTGGAATAAATGCCTCGGCAGAAAGAGAGGAACCAAAATAACAAGACTGAAGATACAAAGTCCAAAGGAGATTTTAGGTGGCACCGAGTATACAAAAGTCGAAAGGTATTAATAAAAAAAGATTAAGATATTTGTCCGAATAATTCATGACTGAATGGCAAAAGCTACGTCTTAGAAATCAGTGGAGATTATTAAGCATATAGGCCGGGGCAATACACAGCGAACATTCTAGATTAAAATTAGTTTTTAATTTTGACCTAGAATGAAAGTTTCGCACATAGGAATATTTTTTATCAAATGACGTTTTTTGTTTTTGAAGTTTGTATAATTACATCCAGATATGGTAGATTCTAGCGTTTTTAAACAAAATAAAACAGTTGAAAAATAAAAAAAAAATACGCTTTAAGCTAAAATAAACATAATTTTACGCCTGACTTTCAGCGGACAACAAACTTATTAACTCCTGTACAAAAACGGATTTCCTTTTTTTTTATTTATTTCTGTTTTTGCCAAGTTGAGATTAATTAAAGTCGTGTGTCTCATTTTGATTTGCGCTACCATCCCAAGGCAAAGAGATTTTTTTTTTAAATCTGAAGACAGAAAATACTTGAAATGAGAAAGGAACTTTGTTTTTTCTTCGAAGATATTAAAACGAAGGGACACTTGCAGACCTTCTTTGGTAGCAATATAGTTACGGATTTATCACCAAAACCAAAGTCATTATATCGAATAAGATCAATTATACACCGACTGCACCTTCATACACTTCGTCAGAAAAGAGGCCCCTTGTCTACCATAGATATATCTACCTTTTTGTCTCACGGACAAGCCAAACCTATGTTTACCTTTTTATCTCTCGTGAAAATCGGAATTGTGTCTAACTTATGGCTCTCGTACGAACTAAACAGAAATCTCGTGCAAATGAGCCCTATCTGTCAACGTTTATCAACCGTCGCCATATTTATAAAAGAGGGATGGATGGTGGGATCAAGAAGGATACAGAGGGACAGTCTTGTTCGCTTCATATTAAGAGAGAATGACCGAAAACATAGAGATGAAAATATTTACACTGCTTACAGTCTTCGTACTGTTGTCCTCATCATTATTGTCATATACATATTTCGGCCGTTGCACGCTCCGGCCTTCTTCAGGTGATGATGATGGAATTTCAAAACGTATTGCATCCACCGGGGTAGATTGTTCCAACTCCAAGCGCTATGCCTTTTCGGGACATCTCAGTTTCAGTTATTTAGTAACTGATGTAATGGAATGACCCATCACCCCTATGAATGATTACAGTATAGGTAGTAAGTACCTATAAAGTCAACTGTCTACAAGAAACTGGGTGGAGAGAGAGAGAGAGAGAGAGAGGGGGGGAGAGAGGGAGAGAGTGCACGTGCACTCGCACGTCCGACCTTCCAATTAGGGGCACTCCCTACTAGATTGACCCGTGTGTATAACTGTACCGTATTTCATATTGTACTTGTTGTGTACAATAAAACTTTCTTCTATTATCCACCTGGTGTTGATTACTTATTCCCTTAGCACGGAATAGAACAGTTCCGACGAGGATTGTCGGAACATAACAGTAACTCAAATGTCAAAGTTGTTTTTATGTTAACCTCTGCTGTGGCCAGGTATTGAACACACAACGCTTTGGGTCAAGTCTGGATTACTTTAACCAAGGCTTTTATCCACCGTTGTGTGTAACGGCCGAAATGTCATTAAGATGACAATAAGGATGAGGACAACAATCTGGACAATGCAAATGGTTACAATACGGACAATGCAAATGGTTACAATCTGGACAATGCAAATGGTTACAATCTGGACAATGCAAATGGTTACAATACCCCATCGGAGAAATATAGGCACACCTTTCTATTGTTTATCAAAACGAGAGAATTAGTTTTACCTAGAAAACGTCGATATATCGCAAGACTAACCGTAACCAATGCCAATAATCAGTGTTCGAGACCCGAAATCAGAAATTTGCGAAGATGATTGTCAAGGCTAGCAAATCGGGCTAGTAGACAGCAACCGCCTATCGTACCTCCTCTCTCTGACGTCACAATGCGTCGATCATATGTCTACTGAAAGAATAGATAAAGCTACCTTGAGAGGTGCCTTAACTGGCAAGTGTAAAAAAGGCAGGCCGGAAACATTACACAAACAATGTAGTTCTCTGTATACTTCACCAGTATTATATCTTGTCTATGCATTTGCACCCAGTGACACCATTCTTGTACTGTTACCATATTTTCTTTGTTTTCAGTGATCAAAATAAAAGTCAATATGGCGTCTTCCGTAACAAAGAAAGAACAAAAGTTTAAGAACAATTCAACTGACAATGCTCTATTAAATCTCGCAGAACCTACCGACTTCTAGAATTAGATGTTATAGTTGAAGGGCTTTAGGGAAAATATTAGACAGTAACAAGGAAATCATTACTGGTACTTTGTGCATTTACTGTGTATTATAAATCTCATGAAAGAGAAAAAATGAGTACTGCATTGATCAAAATCTGGTCGGATTATACGATGGACGAACCACAGAATTTAAGAAGGAGAGAATACAAAATATTCACTATATATTATCTTTCCACATTATCTATTTTTCATTTTTTTTTACCTTGTTAATCAAAAGGAAATTCCTGCGATCTCAAATATTTTTCAAGTTTCCATGTTGATTTTCAATTTTTGTGACCCTGGGTTTCAAGCTATTTGCCATCGTCAGAAAAACTGATTAATTTTTAAATTTTGGATTTATATATGATTGCGTATATCGGTGTTTTATGAAGGTGGGAGGAAAAATTGCCGTCGGGAAGCCACCCATACTTATGCAAACATACATACACGCACGTACATTCATTGACGTACGCAGACACGCACGAACGCACGCACACTCACCGGACTTCACACAAACATAAACATATATGAACAGTGTGGGACTGGGCATATATGCACATATATGTGTTGTTTCGCACATACTTACGCATTTGGTAGCTGTATTCAATGTTGGATTGTATAGCAAATATTTCTTGTTCGTTGCGCTGTCAACGCGGAGACTGTTTTTTTCTATTTTTGTTCGCTGAATAATGTTTTCTGGAACACACGTATATAGGTATGATGGGGTTTGTGCACTACACACACACATACACACACGCATATATATATATATATATATATATATATATATATATATATATATATATATGTATATATATATATATATATATATATATATATATATATATATGATGGGGTCTATATATATATATATATATATATATATATATATATATATATTTGATGTGTATGTGTCACGTATACTTATGTCCTTGTATGTATTTACTGCAGGCAAACTTCTATTTTATAAACGCAGTAACTTTTATCATCTCCACTTAAATATCTCTCATTCCCTATATCTATACACACACACACACACACACACATATATATATATATATATATATATGATGATGTCTATATATATATATATATATATATATTTATATATATATATACATATACATATATATATATATATATATATATATATATATATATATATATATAATGGAATATATAAATATAATGTATTATAACGAAATATATTATAAGGAAATGTATTATTAGGAAATGTATTATTAGGAAATGGACATTATTAACATTAATGTATGTTTATTGCATTCTTGACAGTATTTGTCGTAAGAATCACTGTAAAACACTTTCAGTTATTCAGTTATTTTGTGTCAGAATAACACAGAATAAAGTTCATATATATATATATATATATATATATATATATATATATATATATATATATATTATTCCAGAATCATTTTCCAATTTATTCTCGATGAACTTCGCCCTCTCTAACCTTCTAACTTTCTGTTCTGAAGTTACAAGGTGCATTACACGTTTCACATACGAATTCATTGTCAAGTTTTTTTTCACTGCTTTTTGGACTGTCACATGCCAAACATATTATGGATTGAGTTCGATCTTTTCTAATTTATCTATTTAGCTCTAATTTGGAATAATGATCCATCTTCTTGTTGTGACCCACTGATTTAGTTTTTTTCTCTCTACTGTTCCATCTTTTTTTTTTAAATCTTATTCATCGTTCTCTTGATGGTTCTCGATGGATTTTGAATATGGAAGCCAGAGTATAGATGTTGGTACCAGTACTGAAAGCCTAAATGATCTTTTGCCTCTCACCATTGCTCAGTTTGGAAGACATAGTGGGGCTGACACAGAATGATTTTAACCTGTTCTATTTCTAGCTGAATAACTCAAAGTGTTTTTAGTGATTCTTACGACAAATAGTGTCAAGATGGCGAAACATCTTATCTGAAAACCTGGAAAAAAAAACTGTATTAGTTTATTTTTTTTTTTTTAGATATTAAACATTTTGTGGGATGAAGAATTATTCCATGCTGTGACACGATTTGGACAAATTTGATGTTACACCAGGTATATATATATATATATATATATATATATATATATATATATATATATATATAAACAATGTAACATTTAAAAACAGATTTTATGTTCCAGGTGCCTTGATTCGGGGTTCATTTAGATAAAAATAATGAATGGATTTCTTACAGAATAAACCCGGACAGGCTCCCTAATATCTGCTACTTTGGTGTGTTTATTTTATTCTTAGCTCAAAGGCCAAACCTCTCACTGATAATGTATCATCGCACGCTGCGTAAGCGATAGAAGATATGCCACGGAAAGCGTGTTCTCTTTCCTACGTTGAGAAGCCAGTATGAACAATAGATAGATATTTTGCGACAATTTGTTGCCCGAAGGAATACCTGACCTCTTCAAGAGGTTGTTGCTATCAGAGAAGATGTCGGCCGCGTACATACACAAGACCGCGTACTGACATGCTGTGTATGTGAATAGCTTAACTGATAGATAAAAAACAAACAAAAAAAAACGAGATAAGTTTCGTGCCAAAGATGTTGACTTTTGTTTCGATCTTGCTGTTAGGAGGCCAAGATTGCTAATCTTAGCTGTAATGACGTAGTGAAGATGTTGGAAATGCAATGAGACGTTTAAAATAATGCCTGTTTTCTCGCCTTTTCAGAAGCCGACATGTTGGATGAAATCTCATCCCGGCGTCGGAGAGATTTACACTCGGTTAAAAGCAACTGTGTAAAAGCTTTTATCTTCATTGTTCAACGAAACGTGGGGTAAACAGTTTCAGTCGAGAGGAAAACAGTTTTTTTTTTGCTTTAAAAAAAAAAGCAAAGAAAACACATCACTTCTTGCTTGGTCCGATGATCTCTTGTTTTTATACCAAATTGCCTCCTTCATGACATATCTCCAATTTTTTTTCTAGATAACACGATACGGCATGACGAAAGTAAACGTGTATTATGTAACACTCACAGGGCATATGAACAGAGAAATGCAGCGAGAAACCTACTTGAAAAGTTAGTGTAAATTGATAGAGGATCAAGTAGGAAAACATAAAGAGCTTACAAATATATATATATATATATATATATATATATATAATTATCTTTTTTAAAATATGAATCCTCGCTACATACGAATTCTCATGTTTCAAAAACAGAAGCTAAAAACTTCCAATTCAGTTATACAAATTAAATCAAATTAAAGTACCTACTTCTGTTTCATTCTCAAGCGAATTTTGGAAGGAGTAATTTTGAAATTTACGGAGTTTTATAAGCATATACATTCGTAATATTAATTTCTATGGATATGGAGAAAATCAATGATTTTAATAAGAGGCGGTAGGGTATTCATTTTCACTGACAACGATTGTATCAACATATTAGTAACTTTCGAAAAAAGGTTAAATCAAGGCAGGGTCGGGGTGCTTTTATAGATACTCTTTTGTTAGGTGCGTATATATATATATATATATATATATATATATATATATATATTTATATATATATACGTACCCAAAAGATTTCATGAACTGCATGAAACTCCGAGTTGTGCTATCGACGTTGGATATTATGTATATTCACTAATATATATATATATATATATATATATATCTTTCTAAAATCTATGTTTCTTTACTTGATAGATACCGGGTGTGATAGCAAAATAGTCCAGATCGTGTAACAGCAAAATTGTCCAATTGTTAGATTAATCTCTGAACCGTTGTATCTTAGAAATGATTAAAGAATTCTTCGAGGTTTTTATAAAACTATTGGACTCTATTTTGAGCAATAAGAACGTATAATTACTCTCCAAGTTTCACAGAAGAATCGTGATGAAATCGATCATAAAAGACAATGATATGTTCAGCATATATTAATCATAGCTAAGGATCGGAAGCCCAAATATATATATAATTAATTCATCGAGTTTGACAGATTCCTCAACAGTATGCAGAAAGCACTGGGCGGCAGCTTTGTCCTATATTTGAGACTCATCAGCAGTTCGCATCCACTACCGAGAATTGAAACCCTGACAGTTAGGTTGTCAAGCAAACATCATACCAACTGTTCCACTGGGCCTTGGTGACGAAGAGATTGCAAATCAGACTCAACATAGCGCTGCTCGATCACATATTCCGTGGCGGAACTCTGTTGAGGTTTCTATCAGACTCGATGAATTACTTAAATATAATTATCAAATCCTCCTCATAATTTCCATCTATGTACATCATTGCTTGAACCGGCTTCTAATGCTCTAGAGTGAGCGGTTTGGTGAGAGTAGTCGTGGCTCCAGGGAGCACAGTCCTATGGTTACAGAGAACTGCTGGTGAGTCCCAAATATAGAACGAAACGGCCGTCCAGTGCTTTCTGCATTCTGTTGAGGTTTCTATCAGACTCGATGAATAAAATAAATATAATTATCAAATCCTCCTAATAATTTCTTTATATATATATATATATATATATATATATATATTCTCATTCCCGGCTCATTTTCCAGCTTATTTAAGATGATCTTCGCCCTCTATAGCCTTGTAACTTTCTATCCTGGAGAAAAAAAAATTACGTACGAATTCATTTTCAAGTTTTTCTTTCACTGATCTTTGGACTGTCATAGCTGAAACTCCTCTTTCACGTTCCGAACGTCTTATGGATTGAGTTGGATCGTTTCTAATTGATCCCTTTAGCTCTAATTTGAAAAGATGATCCCTCTTACTGTTGTGACCACTGATCCCATTTTCCTCTCTGTTGTTCCCTCTTTGTAAAACATATTCGCCGTTCTTTTGATGGCTCTTGAATGGACTTTAAAGATGGAAGCCAGTCTATGAATGTTGGTACCATTAATTAATCCCCGAATGATCTTTTTACTCGCATCGTTGCTTAGTTGAGAATATATAGTGACACGAAACGAAAAAAACGGTGTAAATATGGCTAAGCGCCTGGAAAAAAGAAAGTGAATTAATTTATTGTCTTTCTAGATATTAGACATTTTGCCGGATGGACAATTTTGTTGCTACACTATTTGGACAATTTTGCTGTTACACCCACTATATATGTATATATAAATATATATAGAATTAGAGAAGCCAGTGTGGATAATTCTATCTACAACTATATATATATATATATATATATATATATATATATATATATATATATATATATATATATATATATATATGTATATGTATTAGCCTTCGAGCTGGTAGAATGGAGATCAACGTGTTTTAGTGGACTCAATCTACTTCTCTGAATCGTCTTCAAGAAACGAGAGCAGGATCTAAAAGGTCATTCAATCTAACAGTGATCTCATCTTGCTCCATATGCGGCCTCCTTTGTAAATCACTAGCGGGTTTAAGTGCCACTTAAGATTATGTCACCAAATTTCATAACTGAGTCAATCGGTTAAGTTGTCAGATCCTCATACGTCGAAACCAACGGGAGAGTTCATTATATATATATATATATATATATATATATATATATATATATATATATGTGTGTGTGTGTGTGTGTGTGTGTGTGTGTGGACTCGATCTGCATAATATAAAACTGTGAAGTGCCAATTGATCGCTGATAATTAACCACAGACTACAAGAATATTTTGCGTAAATTATTGGGTATCAGGGAGAGAGTGTATTGGAGAGATAAAAATATTTCTTTCTATTTCATCAGAGAGTCAAAATGATTACTTAGATAGAAAAATAGTGAAAACTTCGTTGAATAAAGTCACGCTTCAAGAAAACTAAATTATGATCAGTCGCCGAATTTAACTCTTTTGAAAAACACCTCGTAAGCCGTAATTTTGCAGATCTACGTATCAACTATGAATGTTTTGTTCTGCATTGGGTTACATGACACACAAATTCTTGACCTTTATAAGACCTAATTTGAATTCTTGAAGGCATCGCTATGGAAATGGGTATACGTCCGTTGTGTTATCATACTGATCCCTTCATGACATCACTAAGATAAGGAAAGCTACTTCGACGTGTTCAAATTCTTTCTACACAACATGTGACATATGGTAATGTTTTATATGATACACGAATTCCTTATCTCTATGCCCTTCTAAGACGTGAGTTGGATCCTTGAAAAGATCTCTATAGAAAGGAGGATATGTGATATGTTTCTATTATTACTCTTGATTATTTTCTTTCATAATAAATAAATGTAAAGTATTTTTTTAATGAAATGAAAATTATTTTCATCCCGTCTCCAAAATTACGACATTACGTACAAGTTAAACAAATTCTATGCTGAAAAGTACTGAAAAGTTCTTAGCCTAACGGAGCCAATTCTCAAAGTTCAGTGTCTACTGATTTTTTTTATTGTCATGGGTCCTTACCTATAACTACAGAATGAACTCTTCCTAACACTATGTATACTACGCCTCTCAAGAGAGAGGGACGAATCAAGCAAATCTTTTCGGCTTGATGGTCCAACCCTCTGCTTTTGAGCGAAAGGGAACCTGAGGTTCCGCCGAAGGCAGAATCTCGTTCAATGACCTCCCTGATCTCGTTTTTTACGAGTTATACGGAGCATATTTTTTGGCTGAGCCTACGGGCTCAGAAACCCACGATAAAAATGACCTTGTGTCGCATGCAACCCTTGAATACTGAATTGCCTTTTCGATTGATCTCTGCTCTTGAGCGGCCACGAGGTTCCGCCGAAGGGCAGTAAATATTTTTTTTGAGCCTACGGGCTCCAGGAAACCCACGACTGACCTTGGTTTTCTGAATCAAGCCGATCTTTTCGACTTGACGGTCGAAATCTTGAGCGAAAGGAACCCGGACGAGGTTCCGCCGAAGGTAGAATCTCGTTCCGGGGGTGAATGACTACCCTGATCTCGTTTTACGAGTTATACGGGCATATTTTGGCTGAGCCTACGGGCTCAGGGGAAACCCACGATAAAATGACCTTGTGTCGCATGCAACCCTCGTGGGGGGGCTGAATACTGAATCAAGCCGATCTTTTCGACTTGACGGTCCGAAGGGCAGAATCTCGTTCGGGTGAATGATCTTCCTGATCTCGTTTTTTACGATATACGGGCATATTTGGCTGAGCCTACGGGCTCCAGGAAACCCACGATAAAAATTGTGTCGCATGCAACCCTCGTGGGGGGGGTGGCTGATACTAGAATCAAGCCGATCTTTTCGACTTGACGGTCGAACTCTGCTCTTGAGCAGAAAGGAACCCAGGACGAGGTTCCGCCGAAGGGCAGAATCTCGTTCGGGGTGAATGACCTACCCTATTTTACGATATATAATATTTTTTGGCTGAGCCTACGGGCTCAGGGAAACCCTGATAAAAAATGACCTTGTGTCGCACATGCAACCTCGTGGGGGGTGGCTATACTGAATCATATTTTTGACTTGACGGTCGAACTCTGCTCTTGAGCAGAAGGAACCCGGACGAGGGTCCCGCCGAAGGGCAGAATCTCGTTCGGGCTCCCTGATCTCGTTTTTTACGAGTTATATGAATCTTTTGGCTGAGCCTTCAGGAAACCCGTGAAAAGAAATGACCTTTGTGTCGCATGCAACCCTCGTGGGGGGTGGCTAGATCTGAATCAAGCTTTTTTCGACTTGACGGTCAATATTCTTGAAAAAGACCTAAAATGACCTTGTGTCGCATGCAGCCCTCGTGGGGGTGGCTGAATCAATCAAGCCGATCTTTTCGACTTGACGGTCGAACTCTGCTTTTGAGCAGAAGGAACCCGGACGAGTTCCGCCGAAGGCAGGAATCTCGTTCGGGTGAAATGACCTACCCTGATCTCGTTTTTTACGGAGTTATACAGGCATATTTTTGGCTGAGCCTACGGGCTCAGGAAACCCACGATAAAATGACCTTGTGTCGCATGCAACCCTCGTGGGGGGTGGCTAATACTGAATCAAGCCGATCTTTTCGACTTGGGTCAGACTCTCTGCTCTTGAGCAGAAAGGAACCCGGACGAGGTTCCGCCGAAGGCAGAATCTCGTTCGGGGTGAATGACCTACCCTGATCTCGTTTTTTACGAGTCATAATTTTTGGCTGAGCCTACGGGCTCAGGAAACCCATAAAAATGACCTTGTGTCGCATGCAACCCTCGTGGGGGGTGGCTAGATACTGAATCAAGCCGATCTTTTCGACTTGACGGTCGAACTCTCTGCTTTTGAGCAGAAAGGAACCCGGACGAGTTCCGCCGAAGGGCAGAATCTCGTTCAGGGGAATATTTTACCCTATCTCGTTTTTACGAGTCATACGGGCATATTTTTTTACGGCTGAGCCTACGGGCTCAGGAAACCCACGATAAAAATGACCTTGTGTCACATGCAACCCTCGTGGGGAGGGGTGGCTAGATACCGAATCAAGCCGATCTTTTCGACTTGACGGTCGAACTCTCTGATTTGAGCAGAAACGAACCCGGACGAGGTTCCGCCGAAGGGCAGAATCTCGTTCGGGGTGAATGACCTACCCTATCTCGTTTTTAAGAGTTATACGGGCATATTTTCGGCTGAGCCTACGGGCTCAGGAAACCCACGATAAAAATGACCTTGTGTCGCATGCAACCCCTCGTGGGGGGTGCTAGATACTGAATCAAGCCGATCTTTTCGACTTGACGGTCGAACTCTCTGCTTTTGAGCAGAAAGGAACCCGGACGAGGTTCCGCCGAAGGGCAGAATCTCGTTCAGGGGTGAATGACCTACCCTATCTCGTTTTTTACGAGTCATACGGGCATATTTTTGGCTGAGCCTACGGGCTCAGGAAACCCGATAAAAATGACCTTGTGTCGCATGCAACCCTCGTGGGGGGGTGGCTGAATACTGAATCAAGCCGATCTTTTCGACTTGACGGTCGAACTCTCTGCTTTTGAGCAGAAAGGAACCCGGACGAGGTTCCGCCGAAGGGCAGAATCTCGTTCGGGGTGAATGACCTACCCTGATCTCGTTTTTTACGAGTCATACGGGCATATTTTTGGCTGAGCCTACGGGCTCAGGAAACCCACGATAAAAATGACCTTGTGTCGCATGCAACCCTCGTGGGGGGTGGCTAGATACTGAATCAAGCCGATCTTTTCGACTTGACGGTCGAACTCTCTGCTTTTGAGCAGAAAGGAACCCGGACGAGGTTCCGCCGAAGGGCAGAATCTCGTTCGGGGTGAATGACCTACCCTGATCTCGTTTTTTTACGAGTCATACGGGCATATTTTTTGGCTGAGCCTACGGGCTCAGGAAACCCACGATAAAAATGACCTTGTGTCGCATGCAACCCTCGTGGGGGGTGGCTAGATACTGAATCAAGCCGATCTTTTCGACTTGACGGTCGAACTCTCTGCTTTTGAGCAGAAAGGAACCCGGACGAGGTTCCGCCGAAGGGCAGAATCTCGTTCGGGGTGAATGACCTACCTGATCTCGTTTTTACGAGTCATACGGGCATATTTTTTTGGCTGAGCCTACGGGCTCAGGAAACCCACGATAAAATGACCTTGTGTCGCATGCAACCCTCGTGGGGGGTGGCTGAATACTGAATCAAGCCGATCTTTTCGACTTGACGGTCGAACTCTCTGCTTTTGAGCAGAAAGGAACCCGGACGAGGTTCCGCCGAAGGGCAGAATCTCGTTCGGGGTGAATGACCTACCCTGATCTCGTTTTTACAGGTTATACGGGCATATTTTGGCTGAGCCTACGGGCTCAGAAACCCCACGATAAAAATGACCTTGTGTCGCATGCAACCCTCGGGGGGTGGCTAGATACTGAATCAAGCCGATCTTTTCGACTTGACGGTCGAACTCTCTGCTTTTGAGCAGAAAGGAACCCGGACGAGGTTCCGCCGAAGGGCAGAATCTCGTTCGGGGTGAATGACCTACCCTATCTCGTTTTACGAGTCATACGGGCATATTTTTTGGCTGAGCCTACGGGCTCAGGAAACCCACGATAAAAAATGACCTTGTGTCGCATGCAACCCTCGTGGGGGGTGGCTAGATACTGAATCAAGCCGATCTTTTCGACTTGACGGTCGAACTCTCTGCTTTTGAGCGAAAGGAACCCGGACGAGGTTCCGCCGAAGGCAGAATCTCGTTCGGGGTGAATGACCTACCCTATCTCGTTTTTACGAGTTATACGGGCATATTTTTTGGCTGAGCCTACGGGCTCAGGAAACCCCACGATAAAATGACCTTGTGTCGCATGCAACCCTCGTGGGGGGGTGGCTGAATACTGAATCAAGCCGATCTTTTCGACTTGACGGTCGAACTCTCTGCTTTTGAGCAGAAAGGAACCCGGACGAGTTCCGCCGAAGGCAGAATCTCGTTCGGGGTGAATGACCTACCCTGATCTCGTTTTTACGAGTCATACGGGCATATTTTTGGCTGAGCCTACGGGCTCAGGAAACCCCACGATAAAAATGACCTTGTTGCAACCCTCGTGGGGGGTGGCTGAATGCTGAATCAAGCCGATCTTTTCGACTTGACGGTCGAACTCTCTGCTTTTGAGCAGAAAGGAACCTACGAGGTTCCGCCGAAGGGCAGAATCTCGTTCAGGGGTGAATGACCTACCTGATCTCGTTTTTTACGAGTCATACGGGCATATTTTTGGCTGAGCCTACGGGCTCAGGGAAACCCACGATAAAAATGACCTTGTGTCGCATGCAACCCTCGTGGGGGGGTGGCTAGATACTGAATCAAGCCGATCTTTTCGACTTGACGGTCGAACTCTCTGCTTTTGAGCGAAAGGAACCCGGACGAGGTTCCGCCGAAGGGCAGAATCTCGTTCGGGGTGAATGTTTCTACCCTGATCTCGTTTTTACGAGTCATACGGGCATATTTTGGCTGAGCCTACGGGCTCAGGAAACCCACGATAAAAATGACCTTGTGTCGCATGCAACCCTCGTGGGGGGGTGGCTAGATACTGAATCAAGCCGATCTTTTCGACTTGACGGTCGAACTCTCTGCTTTTGAGCAGAAAGGAACCCGGACGAGGTTCCGCCGAAGGGCAGAATCTCGTTCAGGGTGAATAACCTACCCTGATCTCGTTTTTTACGGTCATACGGGCATATTTTGGCTGAGCCTACGGGCTCAGGAAACCCGATATAAAAATGACCTTGTGTCGCATGCAACCCTCGTGGGGGGGGGTGGCTAGATGCTGAATCAAGCCGATCTTTTCGACTTGACGGTCGAACTCTCTGCTTTTGAGCAGAAAGGAACCCGGACGAGGTTCCGCCGAAGGGCAGAATCTCGTTCAGGGGAATGACCTACCCTGATCTCGTTTTTACGAGTCATACGGGCATATTTTGGCTGAGCCTACGGGCTCAGAAACCCACGATAAAAATGACCTTGTGTCGCATGCAACCCTCGTGGGGGTGGCTAGATACTGAATCAAGCCGATCTTTTCGACTTGACGGTCGAACTCTCTGCTTTTGAGCAGAAAGGAACCCGGACGAGTTCCGCCGAAGGGCAGAATCTCGTTCAGGGTGAATGACCTACCCTGATCTCGTTTTTACGAGTCATACGGGCATATTTTTGGCTGAGCCTACGGGCTCAGGAAACCCACGATAAAAATGACCTTGTGTCGCATGCAACCCTCGTGGGGGGTGGCTGAATACTGAATCAAGCCGATCTTTTCGACTTGACGGTCGAACTCTCTGCTTTTGAGCAGAAAGGAACCCGGACGAGGTTCCGCCGAAGGGCAGAATCTCGTTCGGGGTGAATGACCTACCCTGATCTCGTTTTTACGAGTTATACGGGCATATTTTTGGCTGAGCCTACGGGCTCAGAAACCCACGATAAAAATGACCTTGTGTCGCATGCAACCCTCGTGGGGGTGGCTAGATACTGAATCAAGCCGATCTTTTCGACTTGACGGTCGAACTCTCTGCTTTTTTCAGCAGAAAGGAACCCGGACGAGGTTCCGCCGAAGGGCAGAATCTCGTTCGGGGTGAATGACCTACCCTGATCTCGTTTTTACGAGTCATACGGGCATATTTTGGCTGAGCCTACGGGCTCAGGAAACCCACGATAAAAATGACCTTGTGTCGCATGCAACCCTCGTGGGGGTGGCTAGATACTGAATCAAGCCGATCTTTTCGACTTGACGGTCGAACTCTCTGCTTTTGAGCAGAAAGGAACCCGGACGAGGTTCCGCCGAAGGGCAGAAGTTCGGGGTGAATGATCACCCTGATCTCGTTTTTACGGTCATACGAATTTTTGGCTGAGCCTACGGGCTCGAAACCCACGATAAAAATGACCTTGTGTCGCATGCAACCCTCGTGTATCTGCTTTTGAGCAGAAGGAACCTCACGAGGTTCCGCCGAAGGGCAGAATCTCGTTCGAACCTGATCTCGTTTTTACGAGTTATACGGGCATATTTTTGGCTGAGCCTACGGGCTCAGAAACCCACGATAAAAATGACCTTGTGTCGCATGCAACCCTCGTGGGGGTGGCTAGATACTGAATCAAGCCGATCTTTTCGACTTGACGGTCGAACTCTCTGCTTTTGAGCAGAAAGGAACCCGGACGAGGTTCCGCCGAAGGGCAGAATCTCGTTCGGGGTGAATGATACGAGTTATACGGGCATATTTTTGGCTGAGCCTACGGGCTCAGGAAACCCACGATAAAATGACCTTGTGTCCACATGCAACCCTCGTGGGGGGTGGCTGAATACTGAATCAAGCCGATCTTTTCTCGGCACGGTCGAACTCTCTGCTTTTGAGCAGAAAGGAACCCGGACGAGGTTCCGCCGAAGGGCAGAATCTCGTTCGGGGTGAATGACCTACCCTGATCTCGTTTTTACGGGTCATACGGGCATATTTTGGCTGAGCCTACGGGCTCAGGAAACCCACGATAAAAAATGACCTTGTGTCGCATGCAACCCTCGTGGGGGGTGGCTGAATACTGAATCAAGCCGATCTTTCGACTTGACGGTCGAACTCTCTGCTTTTGAGCAGAAAGGAACGGACGAGGTTCCGCCGAAGGCAGAATCTCGTTCAGGGTGAATGACCTACCCTGATCTCGTTTTTACGAGTCATACGGGCATATTTTGGCTGAACCTACGGGCTCAGGGAAACCCACGATAAAAATGACCTTGTGTCGTTCGTGGGGGGTGGCTGAATACTGAATCAAGCCGATCTTTTCGACTTGACGGTCGAACTCTCTGCTTTTGAGCGAAAAGGAACCCGGACGAGGTTCCGCCGAAGGCAGAATCTCGTTCGGGGTGAATGACCTACCTGGTTTTTTACGTTGTACGGGCATATTTTTGGCTGAGCCTACGGGCTCAGGAAACCCACGATAAAAATGACCTTGTGTCGCATGCAACCCCTCGTGGGGGTGGCTGGATACCAATCAAGCCGATCTTTTCGGCTTGACGGTCGAACTCTGCTCTTTTTGGCGAAAGGAACCCGACGAGGTTCCGCCGAAGGCAGAATCTCGTTCGGGGGTGAATGACCTACCCGATCTCGTTTTTACGAGTTATACGGGCATTTTTTGGCTGAGCCTACGGGCTCAGGAAACCCACGATAAAAATGACCTTGTGTCGCATGCAACCCTCGTGGGGGGCTAGGCTAGATACCGAATTTTCGACTTGACGGTCCGAACTTGCTCTTGGCTTCCGCGAAAGGGCAGAATCGAACTCTCTGCTCGTTTTTTAGCGGGCATATTTTTGGCTGACCTACGGGCTCAGGGAACCCTGATAAAATGACCTTCCGTCGCATGCAACCCTCGTGGGGTGGCTAGAATCGAATCAAGTTCGGGACGGTCGAATCTCTGCCTTGAGCAGAAAGGAACCCGGACGAGTTCGCCGAAGGGCAGAATCTCGTTCGGGGTATACGGATCTCGTTTTTTGGCGAGCGTACGGGAGCCTACGGGCTCGAAACCCACGATAAAAATGACCTTGTGTCGCATGCAACCCTCGTTGGGGGGCCTGGCTAGATACTGAATCAAGCCGATTTTTCGACTTGACGGTCGAACTCTCTGCTTTGAGCAGAAAGGAACCCGGACGAGGTTCCGCCGAAGGGCAGAAATCTCGTTCGGGGTGAATGACCTACCCGATCTCCTTTTTACGAGTTATACGGGCATATTTTTGCTGAGCCTACGGGCTCCAGGAAACCCATGATAAAAATGACCTTGTGTCGCATGCAACCCTCGTGGGGGGTGGCTAGATACTGAATCAAGCCGAGCTTCTCGACTTGACGGTCGAACTCTCTGCTCTTGAGCAGAAAGGAACCCGGACGAGGTTCCGCCGAAGGGCAGAGTCTCGTTCGGGGAGAAATGACCAACCCGATCTCGTTTATACAGGTTATACGGGCATTTTTGGCTGAGCCTACGGGCTCGGGAAACCCACGTAAAAACTCGGCCTTGTGCCATGCAACCCTCGGGGGTAGATACCGAATCAAGCCGAGCTTTTCGGCGACGGTCGAACTTTCTGCCTCTGAGCAGAGAGGAACACGGACGAGGCCCGTCGAAGGGCAGAGTCTCGTTCGGGGAGGTTGATGACCCCGATCCCGTTTATACGGGTTCTACGGGCATTTTTTTGGCCCGCCGAGCCTACGGGCTCGGGAAACCAACGTTAAACTCGGCCTTGTGCCATATGCAACCCTCGTGGGGGGTGGCTAGATACCGAATCGAGTCGAACCGTTTCGGCTTGACGGTCGATCTCTCTGCCTCTGAGCAGAGAGGAAGACGGACGAGACTCCGCCGAAGGGCAGAGTCTCGTTCGGGGTGCTTGACCAATCCGATTCTGTTATTACAGTTTCTACGTGCATTTTTGGGCCGAGCCTACGGGCTCGGAAAACCCACGTAAAACTCGGCCTTGTGCCACATCTTTCCCTCGTGGGGGGGGGGGACAAGTAAATACCGAATCGAGTCGAGTCGATAGTAGTTCACTCCAAACCAGACTGACAGTGATACTAACACCTTCCACATCTTGTATTATTATTTCGTGTAATATACCTTCGTTATTTCTACTCTTGTGTTCATGTTGTTCTTCCTTGGTCCTAGCCTGGACCATAACTGTTATATTTCCTGAAGTAGATTGACCCTAAAGTTTTTCAGCAGTTACGTAGATATAGATAAATGCGAAATGCATTTTTGTTATACGTATTATTTACTGTGGATCCACCAACAGCTTTGGTTGATTCCGAACGACTTACTCCTTTTCGATAATGTTATTATTCGCTAGCATTTCAAGCGCCAAATCTGATTGGTCTGAAATGTTGTGCGCCAAACGCTTTCGTGTCTGGAAAACATCTGTAACCGGTTGGTCTATGAAGCAATATATATTTGATACTTCGGAGTAGACATCTTCGAAAAGTTTAATAACCGAGACTTTCAGAGAAACTTCAACAAGATTAGTTCCGGTCGAATGTTGGAGAAATTGCGAAGAAAATAGATTGCTCAGTTAGATTTAGGAAGCGAAACGGACACTCGAAAGCGAATTGCCGCGTTACCTGCGAAAATCAAGAATCTCGAAAAAGAATCGATCTAAAGAGAAGAGATATTCAAGAGCAACTCAACAATGTCATTGTAAACATTGTTCGGAAGAAGAACTTCTCCTCCATCAAAACAGCACAGATTCTGATAGAGTTCAGGGAAAGGATGAGAGGCCAGACAGAAAATGAGCCTTAGTCTTATAATAAGAAGGTCAGATCGTTTTAGCAGCAGCTCAAGTAGTGTGTTATGCTGTAAGATTCTACGTCATATCAACCCTTGTTAGGTTATTTAATGCCGAAGTAAGTTTTCTTTCATTATACTTGAGTCAATACGTAAATATTGGTCGCCCATACTTGAGTCAAGAGGTAAATATTGGTCGATGGTACTCGGGTGTATATATAAACGTTGGTCATCTAATAGTAAATGTTAGTCGTTTGTATTTGACTGCACAGATAAATATTGGACATTTACACTTTCGTTTCAACGTAAGCAGTAGGCATTTATATATGGCTCTATAGCAGTGATTCTCAACCGCTGTGCCACGCGATCACCTTAAAGGGATACACGGAATACATGTGCACAGGCGCATATATATATATATATATATATATATATATATATATATATATATATATATATATCGAAAATAAAACCAAATTCCTTTTGGAACTAGAGATGTGACTAGAAAAAAACACCAGATTCTATTGTAACTAGAGATGTCATTAGAAAAAGAAACCAAATTCCTTTGTAACTAGAGATGTAAATAGAAAAAGAAATTATTTCACTAGAAAAATGTAACTAGAAAAATTCCTTTGTAACTGGAGATGTGACTAGAAAAAGAAACGAAATTCCCTTGTTAACTGGAGATGTGACTAGAAAAACAAAGTAAATTCCTTTGTAACTAGAGATGTCGCTAGAAAAATGTAACTAGAAAAATTCCTTTGTAACTAGAGATGTCACTAGAAAAAGAAACTAAATTCCTTTGTAATTAGAGATTTGACCTGATGAACAAGGAAAATATATTTTCTGGTGAAATAAATGATAGTCATGGGACCTTAAGATTAACTCTTTCTCAATTATTTAATTAATATTTTTTCTGGTGTTACATTGAGCTCTGCGGATTACATCGTCTTTGGAATTATCCACACGGATTACTAAACCTTTCATTACCTTTTACTATATATATATATATATATATATATATATATATATATATATATATATATGTGTGTGTGTATAAGTAGTAATTGAAGAAATCGCTAAAAACACTAGGCACAGGTTTCACACTAAATAAACTGCAAAAGTAGTTGAAAAGAAACATTTCAATAAAGTAAGTTCATATTTGTGGGTGTATATTTGAAAGAAAAAAAAACTATGGTTTTATTTCATACATTTTAAATGTTTTGCTAAATATGCCGTCATATTTTCATTAACTTCGAGGTGTGCTGTTGCTTAAAATGCTCGAGAATCATTGGTTTATTGGTAACACATTAACCGTTTCCACTTATATCTTATTTTATATTTATTTAGACGTGTTTATAGCTAAAATTTACTCATGTTTCGTTTTTAATTAAGTTTCACCAGAAAGTGAAATATGAAGGAGAAAAGAAGAATTCAGTATTTTTATTTTTGCGTTCCTTTTTTTCCTTGCTTGATCAGCCTTCATGTTTATTCGTTCAGTCAAGCAGCGTCCGTGTGTATAATTCTTTGCTTTGGCTTTGTAGATTACAATTATAGTTATTCTATTCTCAATTTGCTACATTTAACCAATAAAAACAAACACGGAAATAAAAATACCAGAATTTTTTTCCACCCGCCATATTCCATTTCTGATGAAGATTAAATAAAAGCGAAACATGTTATTTTATTAACGATTCCGATATGTTCCTAATCCTCTCCTTCCGTCGGATTCTAACCCTATTTAATCCCAATATATATATATATATATATATATATATATATATATATATATATATATATATATATATATATATATATATATATATATATGGTTGGATTGTCGTGAGTCTTAAATATTATATAAAAAATTTAAGGAGGGCAAAACTGAAATGTTCCGGTTCTATTTTCGATTAATTATTTATCCTACGTTTTGAGGACTTTTCAAATGAGAAATTTATATATATATATATATATATATATATATATATATATATATATATATATATATATATATATATATATATATATATATATATATATATATATATATGAAAAAGATGTTATTAAAAATTTACATAAAATAAATAGACAACACTTGTCTATATTATTTAATGAAACGTGTATATATATATATATGTGTGTGTGTCTGTAAATATATAGAAAAATAGGAAAGGACACTTTAGATAAATAATCCGAGGTTCTTTATTATTTCTGTTAATTTCCCTCTGAAAGTTCTCCACTGTCTTAACCGGGTATTGAACTCACACACTTTCGGGTCCTGTCACTGGATCTAACAAACGCCTTTATCCACGGTGCCATGTGTTCTTGACGGAAATTAACAGGAGATAACTGATAACTGACACCCATTAAACATGGCACGTGGAACTAGAACAATCTACCCCAGTGAGGGAAATAAAGGATTAAGTTCGACATTCCAACCACCTGAAGAAGACCGGAGCGTACAACGGCCGAAACGTTGTAATAAATATGGCGACAAAGATGAGGACAATATTCTGAATAATGTAAATAATGTACATAGTACCTCATCTCAAATATATAGACAGAAACTGACATCTAATACAGGAAAGGAACATATTTCGAGTGAATTGGTTTCTCTACTCACTCAATCGAATATAATGAAATAAAAGTTCGTGCTCACAAAAAAAAAAAAGAAAAAATAGACATACAAATACACTGCGTAAGTAATACACTAACGCTGAATATCTATACAACGATCATATTAAGTCCGAGCAGCCTTCCTTCTTTTCACACAGGGAAGCCTACCTAGACGTGATGAAAATAGTCTCAAATACTTTTAGATAAAATTATGAATGTGATCTGCAAAAAACAAAGAAAGTGTCGTCCTGTTCTGCCACTTTTATTAGAAACATATTAAATCCTAACATTTTTAAGATAGACTCGAATTGCTCCATCAGTTGAAATACATTCCTACAAGGGAAGAAAAGTTTATACTCTTTGATTAAATAGACATTATATTTTAATATCTTTCTGTCACCTCAGCGATATTTTTAATTACAAACGTTTATTTAATGCTTAACCCGATAAAACTTTTTATATTAATTATTCTTTCGTATTAATTAACTATTTAATTAATTTTCTGATAATAACTCAGGCAATGGATTCGTAATAAGAGTATTGAATGGAAGCAATGTGAAGGTTATCAAAACTCGAATATCACAATTTCACATGAGCAAATATCCTGAATCACAAGTAAAGAATAAGTCTTCAACATCGCTAATCTCCTACAGCCTGTCTTACTGTGGTTGTTGCATTAGCGTTGAGGCCATAGCAGCAGCTACCGCGGAACTGGGAAGATACGAAAGAAAACACATCGCAACAACTTTGTTCATACTTATTTTAAAATATCACTTTATATATATATATATATATATATATATATATATATATATATATATATATATATATATATTAAATAGGTTTGAAACGGTACAAAAGCGTATTAAGGCATTAAAAACTAGAAATGTTGTATTGTAGGCCATGATAAGTTTCAAATAAAACACACACCAGTCGACCGGTTTCGTTCCCTCTCGTCAGAACTGTTAACGGGGAACTAAGATTATGAGGAAAAGAAAAAAGTCAGTCATGGGTGACATGAATGAATGGACAGGGAAGGTGTTGGAGTCGCTTTACATCAGGTCCAGGTAGCCTGCTCTTTGCAAACAAAAAGATTGTTTGCTTGGACTTGCTGTTCTGCGCTTCTAGCAGCTTGGTTGGTATAAAGAGGGACGAAACCGGTCGACTGTTGTGTGTTTTATTTTAAACTTATCATGCCCTACAATACAAAATTTCTAGTTTTTAATGCCTTCATATATATATATATATATATATATATATATATATATATATATATATATATATATATCCGGTGTAACGGAAAAATTGTACAAATCGTGTAAAAGCAAAATTGTTCATTTATTAGATTAAGTTCTGAACTGTTGCATATTAGAAAAGATTAAAGATATCTTACTGGAATTTTCTGAGCTTTTTATAACACTATTGCACTCTGAGCATTAAGAATGCATAATTACTCTCTAGGCTTAGCAGTAGAATTGTGATGAGATCGAACATAAACGAAAATGATATGTTCATCATTAATTATTCATAGGTAAGGATCGCACAATCATGAAGGATTGAAATAAAGTTCAAATATATATATATATATATATATATATATATATATATATATATATATATATAGTACAGCATCATTTTCCAACTTATTCGACATTATCTTTTAAGTGAAGCTCGTGTAGTGAAACAAGAGCACCAGTGTCCAAACAACGCTAAAACTTTGGCACGCACTTGTACAATTTTCTTGGGCACTTTGGACGTCTGAACTCTCACTTCAGAGGAAAATTCAGTCAGTGGAAGTGCGAGGTTTCGGAAGACACATTGGCGTTTCCTACAAAGAGCACATGAGGTAAAAACCATCAGACAGCGCACTCTGACCACAGGGTAGAAAAAGACACTTCTATATTATGGCCCATAACAGGCCTCAAGTTCCCCATAAAACCCTTTTATTGGAATAGAGCAGATAGAAGTGTACAGAAAATATTATTGAGTGGACAGTTTTGCCGAAACTCTGGCCCTTTCCCTTGACATCCCACGACAGCCAGAAGTGCAATCAGTTGGTGATGCCACGTCTCAACAACCATGTCATATTACAGAACTAGTGACAAGTACAGTTATTTTACTAAGAGCATTGTGCACGAACTAAATATTAATACATTGTCAATATTTATACCGTTCTTACAAGGTTGAAATCAGAGATCAGAGCTAGTCCAGGACCCATGTTGTCAGTGCGCGATAAGCTAAGATTTCAGTTACTGTGGTTTTGCCTTGATTTTGATCTTGGTCTTGATTGGATCATTACTGCGAATAGAATCAAAATCATGGAGCGGTGCAGGGTAAAAAAATAAACGAGGCAGACTGTTAATGAGTAGACAGAAGGTTTTTGCCGAAACTCAGGCCGAGACCACCGACTGCCAGAAGTGACGCAACACAGAGTGAAAGTCTAGTTCCATGACACAAAATTTGTTAGGACTTATCGTGAAGTAATTTTAAACGTAAATAGCTTGGTAGTGAATAGTTGTATGGTGAGGTGCAGGAGCATATATACAGGCATGAGTACATACCAATATGCAACCACGGAAGCACTCATATAGGTTTATGTGAATGTGTTTGTGCATATCTATACAAAGCCAGGAATTCGATCTTGCAAGGTAGCCTTGATGCTGTAATGGTGATTTTCTAACTGTATCTTGAATGTGGCAAAAAGACAAGAGTATAGGTCACCCAGTTGGGACCGAACTCACTACGTGCTAACCATTACACCACGTCGAGGCGGCCGAGGTGATCTTTCGAAAGGAAGCTTAGATGCGGCAGAAAGCCGAACTTGAGGTGCACGCAGTGAGGATCGAACTCGCTACGCAGTTGATTTAGCGAAACAAGCTCGCTAACCACTACACCACGTCAAAATACCGTTATCCTTAATATATATTTACATAAAAAAAAATAATGAAGAAAGAAAAAAAAAGAAAGAAAAAAAGAAAGAAAGAAAGAAAAAATAAAAACAAAGAAAGAAAGAAAGAAATGGGAAAAGAAAAAAGAAAATAAAGATGAAAGAAAGGAATAAAGAAAATATGAAAGGAAGAATAATAAATACATAAATAAATAATGTCTGCTAGTTTGGTTGCTATATAAAGAGAGGTAATTATGGCAGTGTGGGCTCACATGACATTAAATAAAATTTTTCGCATATATTCTGTCATTGATTTTTTTCTGCGATTATTATCGGAATATATATATATATATATATATATATATATATATATATATATATATATATATATATATATATATAAGTTAAAACCCACTCCACTTATTACGTAGATTCAAGGATAAATTCGATAGTGAACTTTGGGGTTCCGATCCATTAAGTTAAAAAAAAAAAGAAGTAAAATAAATATCGAGCAATTGCCATTCCATCATGACAGGGAAAAAATGGTTTCAGATTGAATACGAAACAGTTAGTGACAGAAAGAAAACAAATCAAATTCGGCCAGCATGTACATAATTATTTGCATTTAAAGAGACAAAATGACATTCATGTATGAAGTCTATGAAAAAGAAAAACGTTGACGATCAATTTATAGGATGAATATCTTTTTTAACTCGGTAACCCTTTTGTAAATCTTCTATAACATGAGTAAGATTTTCCATTTCTTTCTTTGTTTATACTATAAGACCGCCCGTGGAATAATATTACATTTTTAGCAACGTAATTACATTTTTACCAGAAAGAATTATAAAATCAAATATGAGTTAAATTTGAGTAAATATTACGGTGTTCGTAAAATAAATCCGATTAACCAGAAATTATAACAAACCATATTGGAATCAAATTTATTCAAATATTATTAAGGTGTTCGCAAAGTAATCGCGTTTTACCAGAAATTATATAAACAACTCTAAAGTAAACTTGTTTATATGGTTTTCTTTACTTTATTTGTTTATTCTTTATCAAAAATCTATGCGTCTTCTTTTTCAATGACTGAAGCCCAACGGGAGGGCAATTATTTCGATTCAACAGGTAATTGATCTGGATTTTCCCCGGAAAAAAGATTGAAAAACTCCTTCGATGTTTGTGAACATTCAGCCACTTCTGACATTGTTCTCGATAATATATTTATATATATATATATATATATATATATATATAT
>CAHIKZ030002722.1:3727500-3760000 GCA_903632075.3 Acanthosepion pharaonis | reverse complement strand
CGACAGCAATTAAGAGGTGGTTCCACGTTCATCAAAACATCCAATCTGGCGATGAGAGGACATGTCGGTTATCGTGATGAAAATCATGATTTGTTCATTGAGAAGATGTCTAACCTACTTATACGAAGAACTATTAACAGAGCAATTGAAAATAAGTCACGTTTCCACACAATTCGTGTCGTGTTTGTCTCCAAAGGGTTAAAAAAAATATTTGAATATAGGACATGATTTAGGAGAGCAATGTCGATATGAATCAGTTGCATTCCAAAATTGTATGCAGTAAAGAATCCTCCCAATTCCAGTTATTTTGCGTTCTTTTCTTGTCATGTCATGTTCTTTTATGACGTAGGCGATCATGGCTCTCCATCTCCTTCTATCCCTTGCAGCTCTCAACAAGTTCCTTCCCTCTGCCACCTTCCCCAGACCACGTTCTGTCGTCCACTTGCTTAAGCCCTCTAGATATGTAAAGCGTCGTTTTCTCTTGTCTCTTTTTCCCTCTATTCGACCCGTGAGTATCAGATTCTCCAGCCTCTCTTTCCTCATTATGTGTCTCAGAAAATTCAGCTGCTTCTTCCTTAAGTATAAGTGTTATGGTCCAGGTTAGGACCAAGGAAGAACAACACGAACACAAGAGTAGAAATAACGAAGGTATATTACACGAAATAATAATACAAGATGTGGAAGGTGTTAGTATGACTGTCAGTCTGGTTTGGAGTGAACTACTATCGACTCGACTCGATTCGGTATCTAGCCACCCCCCACGAGGGTTGCATGTGGCACAAGGACGAGTTTAACGTGGGTTTCTCGAGCCCGTAGGCTCGGCCAAAAAATGCCCGTAGAACCCGTATAAACGAGATCGGGTTGGTCAACCACCCCGAACGAGACTCTGCCCTTCGTCGGAGCCTCCTCCGGGTTCCTTTCTGCTCAGAGGCAGAGATTTCGACCGTCAAGCCGAGAAGGTCGGCTTGATTCGACCCTCTCTCTTGAGAGGCGTACTATACATCGTGTTAGGAAGAATTAATTCTGTAGTTATAGGTAAGGACAGATGACAGTAGGCCTCTTCTTTGTTTGTATCCTCTCTATGACCTCGTCGTTGCTCACACGCTCGGTTCATGGAATCCTTAGCATCCTTCTGTAGAACCAGATCTCCGTCGGCTCGAGTCTCTTCATCTTTGAGGAAATTGTCCAACATTCGTTGTCGTAAAGAAGAACAGATGTTCAGTATCGCAATACTCTACTCAGCTTTTGGAATGTGTCCTTGGCCAATCCCAATTCGTCTACGGATATCAGTGTCGCATTTACCGTCCACTGTCAAGACGCTTCCCTGATATTTAAACGTTACTACATTGTATAAGCATTTTCGCTGCACACTTATTAAGTTTTCTGAGGGAGAGATAAGTGAAGAAAATATGCTGGTAAAATGGCCAGCGCATTCTGTCGCTCCAAGAAATACTCGATCCCTGTTTTATCTTTGCAAGGGTTTCGATTAGACCAGCAATGTGTATTTGTTATGGAGTGTTTTCGCAATGGAGGCTTGTATTTGTACTAAGTCGGTCCTAAAATAGGTTCGACGTACAAAACGTTAGGAACTTGATATAATAGGTAACGACGCAGAGAAATCTAGTTGTGGTCGCTGATACTTTAGTATCCGACTAACGGTCGTCCGGCATCGAATGACTGAGCGACTGAGCGACCCCCGTTACTCTTACTACACCTACTTATTATAGGTGGGAGAGTCTATTAACTATAGAATAGGTGTGATCCACTATAACAGTATTGCTGCCATATCTGGTTTGGAGCTGATCAGTAGTCATTTTTCCAGTTTTGATAGATGTTAAAAATTGTCTACGCTGTCTTGTATGCTGTGTGTGTAGGGGATTTTATTTCCCACTCTGCAGTCTCTTTCTCGCAGATGGAACGTCTAAAGGCTATTGCTACTCTATCGCTATTTCGATGGCAAATGTTTATATGACCTTCATTCTTTCGTTCCACTAGTTCAGAATTTTGCTACTAGGAACACGTCATGTTCCTGCCATATTTTTGAATCACCATTATTTCTCCCGTGTTCCAAATACAAGAAGAAAGTTTCATCTAGGCCGATTTTTTCCCCCAGAACCGCTTCTTTGTGGTGCGGATTTCCGATTCCCGCGTGGGTACTTCCCTAAACATTACAAGCTCAACATTTTGAAGTCAAAGGTCAATCGCTATCTACCCCCTCCTGATAATTTTCACTTCTCCGGATTAACAATTCCAAACTGTTATCCGTTACACCTCCCTCAGGTTCAAGCATACAGTATTTGGTATTCCCAAGCGGTGACTCCTCTAGGCAGTGATCAGATTCGATGTTGCTTAACTTCGGTGGTCCGACGGGAACCTAGGAGTCAACCTAGTGTGGCTGTAAACCAATCTTCACTTCCTACCACTTCATCTTTCATCATACACTTACGGCTATATCACGATGAAGCACTACAGAATCACCGAAGTAAGTTAAGCAACGTCGAACCTGGTCAGTAACTAGATGTTCTCGTTCTTCTAAAAAGTAATTCTGATCATTGGTTATTTACTAAGATTTTCGGAAGTTATTCAAGCCAAGAACTTTTCAGCATCTTCTCTTTGATGGCTGCGCGAGCTCAAATTAAAATTATGTTGACCGACGGTTTGAGCGTACTGATTTTGTTCAACTACTGATCACACCAGATTATGTGCACTCTCCCAGGAAGTTTAACTAATAACTGCTCCCTATACTTGCAGTATAAACCACGGGTGAGTTCTGGGTATATTGAAGAAAGACAAACGTGCCTAAGCAGATGTATTCAACAGTTTCCTGAAACTACTTATAAAACTAACTGAGACTAGAAAGCGTTAAATGGAAACAAGTCGTTTCTGGAGAAATTTGAACACATCTTGCCGATAGATAAATAAATAATAGCAAGAGGTCATAACAAACAGCTGAGGTTTAAAAGGAGTTCTTCAATTCCTTTAAACAATTCTCCCTTCACAGCATGCCGGTCCCCACACATTACCTATCTTCGCGCGATTGCCCTCGCTTGCGACGAACATTGGACAAGATACAAACGAACGGCTATACGGAAATTGGTTTCTATCGACATGGCATGTCTTTTCTCTTTCCTCCGGGGCAGAAACGTGAGTCTGATCGCGTTCCGAGTGTTGCCAATCTGCTAAACGTTTTGTTGTTGGTGTTGCTTTGTCGAACAGCAAGTGGCGACGACTCTGATTCTTTTTTTTTAAGCTCGTAGAACAGAGCAATTGTCAACTAATCCATGTTCGATATTGCCAAATCGAACTTTGATTTTCAATGGAGCCTTGCAATGAATTCGTACATTGACACGCATTCTTGGACGGATACGTGTTTTGCAACAAAGGGTCTATTTAAAACGAACGCAATTTAATTTATCCAAATAACATGTAAGGATGGAAAAGACGATTAGCTTCCTGTAAGAATTCTGGGATTGCAAAGGAAATACAGGGTGTTCCAGCAAGATCCGACACTTGACGAAAAGAAAACGAAATAGGCAATGAGACAAAAAGTTTATTTAGCAACAGTTAGAGGTAAATACTACATTATTTTTCAATGTAACCGCCGCTGGCGACGACGCCCATCTCAAGACCAGCGCGAAAGGAGTTACACGCTTTGGCGACCATGTCCTTGTTCATAGCGGCGAATACCTCCACGATGGCAGCCTCCTGAGAGTCGACCGTGTTGTGCTCGGTCTTGTTCTTGTCCTCGATCACGCCCCAGAAGAAATAGTCAAGCGGGTTGCAGTCAGGTAAGGAGGGCGGCCACAAGTCCGGTGACCAGTGGTGGGGAACATTGTTCAGCATCTACTCCTGGGTCGTCTTGGCCTTGTTTCGCAGGTGCTGCTGCAAGACGTAGGGGCGTCCGGCGGTGATCTTGTTTATCCATTGTTTCACCACACTCCTCAGCACTTCCTGGTAGATCTCAGCGGTGACTCTCAGGCTCTTTTGAAAGAAGAACGGAGGCATGATGTCCCCCACGTTGCACACAAGGCCAAGACGACCCAGGCGTGGCTGCTTAACAGAGTTCCTCACCGCTGCTCGCCGGACTTGTGGCCGCCCTCCTCACCTGACTGCAACCCCATTGACTATTTCTTCTGGGGCATGATCGAGGCCAAGACTAACAACTACGCCCAAAACACGGTCGACTCTCTGAAGGCTGTTATTGTGGAGGCGTTCGCCGCTATGGACAAGGACATTGTCGCCAAAGCGTTTGATTCATTTCGCACCCGCCTTGAGATGGTCGTCGTCGCCGCTGGCGGTTACATTGAAAAATAATGTCGTATGTAACTCTAACTGTTGCTAAATAAACTGTCGGGTCTCTGTATATTGAAGTTTTGTTTTTCATTCCTATTTCGTTTTTAATTCCTATTTCGTTTTATTTTTGTCAAGTGTCGGATTTTGTTGCGACATCCTGTATTTTTCGCAGGTTACATCCACAACGCAGAGAACAAATCACTGTAAGTTCAAGCTCGAATATCAGGAGAAGAAATGCCGAAAACTCGATTCGTAGGTACTATCTCACAAATCACAATGCACGTAACCAGTCAGAAAAAATAACTCACACCCCGACGAATGCGGTAGTCAAAAAACACGAATTTTCTCACTTTCTTCCCGATTCGAGAGCACCAACTGCTTTTATAGGCCGAGTATTTTTTTCATTCGTCGACAACTGGGTGAGGACGCCCAATATTGGCGTATCAAAATACATTTATGGCGAGTCCTGCGACTGACTTATTTCTAATTGAAATATTCCATCTTCAGCATTATCATGCAGAATACATGACCTTTGTTTTTGGTAAGTAATTTTCTTTTTCGCCACATTTTCTATCGTAGGATACACGCGACTCGCTGTCGCTTGGTTTGACGAAGAAATTCGCCGTTTTCTTCGCTATACTCCCTTTGGTTGAGGGGGAAGCAATAAAGGTCATATAACGGTCGGTGAGTGGCGAGAGGGAGAAGCTATTTAAGGCTATTTATTTTAAGACGAGACGTACCTGCCCAGGCCAGTTGTTATGTAGCCCGCAAAGAAGAGGGACGTCACAGGTCTGCAACAGTAGAGCATACAGAGAAAACCCATATTGTCACACCCATAATATATAGGACACCGCCGATCTGCTGTTTTCCCGCTGACAAATATTACAACATCCACTTATCCTTTCACATTGCTTGTTGTACACATATGTTATAATTTCTCTGCGGGTGATAAAGTGATATATATATATATATATAATCGACTCTCCCGTTGCGTTCGACGTATGAGGGTCAGGCCGATAAGTCCCCAGGAAACCGACATCCCGACACCGGCACATGAGATTTGATTATAATGGTGAAGGCCTCGTGCAGGATCAGTCACACTTTTTGGAGGGACGAATACAGAAACCTGGTGCACCGAATGCATGCCACAAGGTTCCCAAACGACCCTCCGCAGGTTTTGAATTCAGAGTTGTCCTTCTCCTAGACCAGTTGCCACCCAAGTCTATAGAACCCAGTCTGTCCTGCTATTTTACCCATATATATATATATATATATATATATATATATATATATATATATATATATATATATATCTTTATGCACAATTCATGATTCTCATAACTTTCTTTCAGTTATCCTGTTGCGTCCGGGTATCAGGGTGTTGCAATATTGCCTATAATGTGGAAATGCAACTAGGAATATTCATTCTTGCTTAGAAACCCCATTAAATAGAATTGCCCTGTAATTACAACTTATATTATTTCATGACAGCTTCTTTTTCGTAATTTTAAATTATTTCTCTATTAAAACCAAAAGCAATTAATTTTTATCTGACATACAATAGGCCTATTACATGAATTCTTCAATGAATTCCTGGGCTTACGGCCACATCACGTTGAAACGCCGGCTCCCGTACGATCACCGAAGTTAAGCAACGTCTACCCTGATCACTACCAAGGGAGACTCGTTGAGAATACAGGTGCTGTAAAATTGGATGTTCCACTTGTGTAATGGACAATGGCTCAAAATTTTTAATCGAAGAGTCGAGTTCCAATAGCCGTTGTGTTCGTTATAATTAATTAAGCACAAATAACCTTGAGAAAGGTAGGAATCCACCTCTTTGTCTCCAGATATGGTTGAATTAGTAAGACTTTTATCACTAAACACTTGCTATCTAAAAAAAAAAAATCTTACAAGATATTTTCTGGCTTTTAATAACCTGCAATGGGTTGATAAGCAGTAAAAAACGAATCGATTAATCGTGATACTGGAAGCAAACCGTCTCCAGATGGAGAGAAAATCAATTCAGTATATACACAAAACTAGAAAGGGGCATAAGACAAGAATATGCCTTCTCACCGGATTTAATTTAGTATATACCTGTTATACCGGAACATACCTATTCTATTGTAAATAGACTCTCCCAGATATAATAAGTAGTAGTAGTAGCAGTCGCCAGGGGGCTCAGTGAGTTGAGTGAGTCAGTCGATGTCGGACATTAAAGTATCAGCCACCACAACTAGATTGCTGCGTCATTAACTATTATTTCAAGTTCCTAACGTTTTGTACGTCGAACCAAATTTAGGACCGACTTAGTGAAATACAAGCCTCCACTGTGAAAACCACTCTACAACAATACCCCAAAATAGAAAGGGATGTAATACAATGAAACAATCAAAATTTAATAATTTAAAACTAATTTATGATTTTAACTAGCCTCACAGTTTTTAATTAAGACAAGTCTTTTTGTGGAACAAAACCAAAATCAGTATGACACATCCCGCTTTACAGTTTCATACTAAATGACTTATTTTAGTTTTAAAAAAAATTACCTCACATCACAATTTTATCCTAAAATAAGGGTTTGGAGAATTGAAAATTGACCTCACCTCATATTTCGAAAAAAAAACAAAAAAACTTGAATTCACCGATGTTAGTAATCCTAAAGAGATAACTTCTTTTGACACAAAGATTTACAACTTTGTTCTGTTTCTTCTCAAGGAACACAATCGTCACAACTTTCAGTCAATGCCACTTGTATCAGAGGCAAATGTATATTTTTTTTTAAAACATTAAGCCATTGATGCATATTAAGATAGCAGCATTTAGAGTAATTTAACCTTCAAAATTTGCTTAGATCGATCAAATTTTAGCATTCATTGAGGCAGCACGAGGCGACACAAAGAGAATACTCCGTCGTTACTGGCATATAATGAATCATTAATTTCAGTTTACACATCTTTTGACCAATCAAGTTATACTGTCAAGAATTTAATTTTCAGTTTTTTCCATCTCCGGTGATAAATATCTGAAATGGAAGTGGTAACTTTTAAGCAGCACCACAAATTGAAAACAATTCCTAATTTAGCCTGCACTGTTGACAATTTGGTAAGTACTTAAAATATTCTTCCAATATAAGAAATTATCGATTCGCTAAAGCATTGTAAAGGCGAATTCAAGATGGCTGATTCCTATCAGTCATATTCAATGAGAAGAATTGAAGCTGAAGATCGCCTTCATATTTGGGAACAATCAAAACAGAAGCTGCTTGTTATTCAAAATGGAACTCACTTCGGTTTAATAAACCCGACCTTTGTTAGATGTTCGGTAATATGTGTGCCTGTTCCCTGTCTGTGAATGTATTATTGCGCTTTTGAATCTGCTTTCGCGAAAGAGAATGGCAAAGCACTCGTATTTATAATTAGCGATATAGAATTTCTAAAGGTTCTCTCTCAATGTTTTGAATCAAGGTTATGTATTTTTGATCTTTTAAATATCAGAGATCAGTAAGCCATTTTAACAATGTCCGCTGTATTTCAAAGATGAAAATTTCTATGGTTTAAAAGAATCACGAAATTCGTTATGGGGACGATTATCGTTTTTGGAATTTTAACGGTAATATTTGAAAGAATATCCTTGTTCAAGCATTTGCAGGTGGAAACCTTTCTTAATCTATCCCTATCTCTCTCCATATCTATCCGAAATATTTTTTCTTATCAAATTTTCTATCTATTATTTGATTGAATGACTGTATATTTTCAAACATCAAATGTGCATGTCTCTCTCTCTCTCTCTCATTTTTATGTATTATTGATAAATCGATTGCTTTATTTGGTTTATATCTGTTCATGCTAGAATTGGCCCTCCTTGATTTACTCCTCCTTATTTCTCTATAAATTATTCTGTTAGTCTAATTCTTTATTCAGATTTTTTTACAGTGATATCCACCCTCTACAAGGCCTGGGAGCCGCTCGAGCTAGAGGGTTACAGTGTAAAAAGCATAGTCTATGTGGATATGTATTGGAGATCATGGCTAACCCTAGAATTGAACAAGTTAAAAATTATACTAAGCATCCTCTTAGGAGTCGGTTCCACAAGGCAGCAGTTCGTGGGAAGGAACTGTTCGAGTAGAACTTACATCTCAGTAGTGGAATAAGAAGGGAATGATGGTGTTTTTCGCCACAGTCTGCGTGGCATGGAGGGTCTTAAGGAATGTAGTACGTCTGACCCCTTTCCATGGAATCAGCGATAGAGCAGCAAGAGGCTCGCGATGTTTCGTATAATGAGAAACGGTTTTGGGGGATGGAAAACTCTTTGTCACCCAAAAAGAGGCGTAAACACTTTTGGACTCTATCGAGACTTGGATAATGAAGACTAGCTAGCTCCTGCCCATGTATAGCAGCAAGTACGCCATTTTCGGCCTGTTCTCTCCCTTGTAATGGTCGAGGATAGCACGAGGAGTCAGGTACTTACTGTAGTGGTACAGAGAACCGACCATTTTTCCAACATCTTTAGCGATGTCGGGTGGAAAAATAATTCATCACCCACAAGGACGCGGAGATGCTTTTGGACTCGGTCCAGTCTGGAAAGTAAAGAGTAGAAACATTTCGCACCCATATATAGCAGCAGTTCTCGGGTACCTCGAGGTGGTGTAATGGTTAGTAAGCGTTGTCTCGTTAGAACAATTACGACTGAACAGTGAGATCGATTCTCACTGGATCCCTCCCCCACTATTTTCGGCCTTGCGCCACATCTTTGCTATGCTCGGAAAATCACTATTTTGAGTTCGATCCTCACTAGGTGCCCCCTACTTTCGTCCTTCTGCCACATCTAAGCTACTCCTGGAAAATTAATATAGCAGCAGTTCTCCAATTTTGGCCTCTTCTGGCTCATGTAAAGTTAGAGGATAGCAGGTGGACCCGGGTAGCTACGGGAGTGGTATAAGGAACTATTTTTCAACATATTTAGCGATGGGTCGTATGTACGAGTTGTAATTGACCCATAACTAGTTGGGAAAGTGGTGGATTCATGCCATTCCAAAGGTTGTTTGCGCGTAAGGGACTATAACGAACCAAACTGGAATTGGAGCTCAGTTCTTCGATTAAAATTTCCGATCCATTATTCATTACACCACCCGCACATCCAAGCTTACAGCACCTGTCGTCTCAAGCAGTCACCCATGTAGGTACTGGTTGACTTTAAGTTCAAATAGGCGCTCAAGGCATGCGGCCTTAGGGAGCATCCGTCAATCACAATTGGTGATAGTTCTGGGTCCGATTGGAAATGATGGGGTATCACTTGTTTGGTTTTTAAGGCATTGAATGTACCAGCCAGTAAAATGAACTCGGTCAGAGAAGAGATCAGCTGCCGATCTCTGGTCATCTAGAGTTTTGAAGGTGAACCCTTATATCACTGTATCATCAGCATAGACATTTACAAATGATTGGAGTATACTATTATTGCGGCCAAGTAAATGGATAAAAAAGTACAACAGAAGAGTATTACACGACTAGTGAGTGTGTGTCGTTTGACCCAGCGTTCAATCTATCCGCCTGTTAATATTTAACAGCCCCCACGAGGGTGTATGTGTCCCAAGGCCGAGTTTACCGTGGGTTCTCCAAGCCCGTAGTCTCGGCGAAAAATATTCCCTTAGAACCCGTATAAAAGGGCAAAGTTTCGTCCGGGTTCCTCTCTGCTCAAGGCAGAGAGCTCGACAGTAATGAACAATCTTTTCGGGTATTCCCCCAAGGCCTTCTCTCCTACTAATCTTATAGTAGGCGGAACAGTCCAACATACACTCTTTAGAGGGAGGACACCACAACAACTATAAAGCAGATCTTTTATATAAAATATTAAGAGGGTTGGACCGTGAAGTGAGACAACTGCGTTGATCGCTAGAGCATCGGAGGAGTGGTGTTCAACTTACGATGGAAGAATGCTAAATGGTCATGGAAGAATGTGTTACGCCAATCTTGTAAATGAAGAGGCATTGTCCGCATAGAAAGAATTCGAAAACCTGACTTCAAAATGAGGTCGAATACGAACTAATTTTGTAAAAATTTTCACGCAATACAAGATTCGAGAGCCCCTCAATGTAGCAGTAGTTTTAATTTACTATGCCCCAATCAGAAAATACATGTGGCTCATTATAAGTATGCATTCAACATCCACGGTCGTCTTCTTTTATATATAGAATGACAGATTTAATGGTTATGGTTAACGAGGAGTGTGATATAGTTTAAGGAGGCAAGAAGTGAAGATTGCTGTACCTCGACATGAGAAGGTCAGTATGAAAGCTTTCAAGGAAACCCCTAGTGGGTCTCTGTTCACCAAGTGATATTTCTTTTGAAAATGCTGTCTGAGTAGAGATTTCTTGCATTTGGAATATGGCGGACATGAAGGTGACTCAGCTACATTGAATTAGCATGGCCTGTCCGAGTTCTAAAGGTCTAAACTAGTGGAACTAAGAACGGAGCTCATCTGAACATTTTCTATGAGAATAAGGTTAAAGCAGGAATAATCTTGAGACATTACATCTGCGGGGAAAGAGGTTGTATAGTGGAAAATAAGTCTTTTCTACAAGACCACGTAAACGAATCTATCATTGTCAGGACATTCATTGAGGACATTCAGGTGATTGAAATTTTGAACCTAACCCTTTATTTCGTCTACGGGAGGGGGCGGTATATTGTTCTAGCTCCACGTGCCATGCCTCTTCTGGGTGTTATTTCCCTTTAACTCAATCCTCTAAATGTTGGTTCATCACTATTGTTGCCTGGTATTGAACTCACAACTTTTTGGGTCTAGTCACTGGAGCAAACCAACATCCTTGAGGACACATGGCCCAGTGGATAAAACGTTGGTTAGATCCACTGACTAGACCAAAAGAGTTGTGAGTTCAATACCAGGTCACAGCAGTGGTGAACCAAATCTTGGAGAGTTGGCTTAAAGAGAAATAACTAAGACATCCGCAATAGGCATGGCACGTGGAACTAAAACAATCTACCCCGGTGGACGAAATAAAGGATTCGGTTGGAGATTCCAATCACCTGAAGAAGGCCGGAGCGTATAACAGCTGAAGCGTTGTGAATATACCAATGTAGATGAGGGTAACAGTCCGAATAATGTAAATAATGTAAGGTAATACCTCATCTCAGGGATATAGACAGAATTTGAAAACAATCTTTTAAACTGTTTTAGATAAACATCTTAGGTTTTTTTTTTAAACGTGGAATCGAAATTTTACCATATGGCTGGGTCGAATCCGTTGGAAATGGTTTTGACATTTTTGATAAATAATACTGAAATGCATTTATCTTACATTTGTTTTATATACTTCATCGTAAAAAGAGTTTACTTTTCGAAGACCCCAATTAAATTCGTTTCATTTTTGTTCATTTTTATATCGTTTTTACTAAGAGAGATTATATTCCGCGCACTCTTGGTTTTGCTTTGTACTTTGGTGCTTAAGTTAAGCGCAAGGTCAAGTGTGGGGGTGGGGATAAGGATGATAAGAAGATAATGCAGCGCCAATAGATTTAGTGGGAAAGGCCCAGTATTTACGAAGCTTTACTTTGCGAAATTTACTGAACTTCAGTGAGAATCGAACGCCTTTCCCCAACGATTGATTCGCAAGCCTGAAAATCTAACAATTCCTTTAAGGTAAACCCAATTAGTAAGTTTCCATTAACATGACATCGAAAAACAAATGAAGGAAAATACAGGAAAGAATGATTTTGCTGCTCTAGAAGAGATTAGATCTTATAAGATATTGTAATAGTTTAGATTTTATACGATATAAGGGATTAGATATTATAAGAGATTAAAAGAGATTAGGTATTATAAGGTATTAGATATTATAGAGCTATCCAGCACTCTTTGCTGAATTTTCAGACCCTTAATATCCTGCTCCGTTTCTGACAAGTATCAGTCAATGTTCCTATACACCTTCGGATTTCTGTGTCACGTTAATATCACGAAGACGAATTGATTTTTATTGATTTAATTTCCGCCCACTACGATCGCGATCGATGAAGCTATGAGGAAATAGAACTAAACAATTGCTAACATATCGACTTTATTTTCTGGGCAGAAATATCATTTGACATTAATTCAAGTGTGGATATAGAACACGAACAGTTTCAGAGAAAGCTTTAAGTCGCAGAATGGCAGTAATATATGAGTATTAATTTTCTTATATTTCTCATATATATATATATATATATATATATATATATATATATATATGAAGAAAAATATCTGGAAAAACAAAACAAAAATCCTTAAAATGCGATTATGTTGTTTTAATATAAATGAAATGTCGACGTCTGACGTTTCGGTTTAAAAACCTTCTTCAGGACAATATTCATTAAAAATACAATTAACATAATCATTATAACACGACGAAAATGATGGACATAAAACAAGTCTTATCCAAAACAGATAAATGAAAATTTTTAAATGATCAGCTTTCCGTTTGAGCGTGGTCACGTTGTCGTCAAATAATATATATATATATATATATATATATATATATATATATATATATATATAAACATAAAACATTAGGCAGCATATGATTTACATACAAAGAAATAATCACACATAGAATTAATCAAAGTATCAATGCGATTTTGATTGAAGACATCCATCGCTTATTTGAAAACATAATATATGAACATTAAAATCCTGTTCATCCATAGTGCGAGTTTTGATCCTTGAAGAAAAACTTATTGTCTGAAGAAATTTATATTTTAAGCCGTTTATTTGATGTTAAAAAGATGCTAGCCTCTAAGAAATATGTTTTTAAGGCGTGACTTTACGTCAATGTTGCGTTTTATATCTACACATTCTGTCTCTGATATTGAGCACTTTATCCCATAAATATAGCACATATTGACTATATTTTTATATATATATATATATATATATATATATATATATATATAAAAAAATATATATATATATATATATGTGTGTGTGTGTTTATGTATTGCCAGGTGACTACTACTACGCACAAAAGACAATGGTTAAAAGGTTTAACATAGGAAGAAAACATTCACTCATTTAAATAATATGTTTAACTAAACATTCTTCGCCTGAAGAGAGTCGCAAGATCTGAAACGTGTTTAGCGAAATACACAAAATAAAGGATGAAAAATCCACATAATAAATAAAAACGTTTAAGCCTTTTTCTCTCTTTCAAATATACACTTTTCACTAGTCTGCTTGTTTTTAACATAATCCTTTCATATTCACGAATATTTTTCCGTATATTACAACTGAATAAGGCAAGAAAGGCACTATAACTGTGAAAATCATTTCTATTTCCCAATTACTTTAAATCTCTCTCCGAGATCATCATCAGGTATGTAACTGGTAAAGTAAAAACTATGTGTAGCTCTCCAATACTGATTTGTTTATTGACACACGCTTTCACTGTAATCTAGGACAGTCGACATTACATATCCAAGTAGCACTATTTTCTTTTTACCAATGTCATTTTTTGAGCTGTTAATACGTTGCTTTATTTCTGAAAAGCCTCTTTCATTATACAGCGTGCGATGGGTAAATTATCTTTAATTTATAGTTTTAATTTCGTGCGTGTATATTGTTTTATTTGACTTTGTCAACTGCATAGCAGAGTAGAGTCAGTTGGGCAACGTCTTTGAGAAAAAAAGAGCACCACGATGCAGTTCACCCAGTCAGAAATTGCGAAACGGCTTGCTGGTATTCGTACCGGAAGTTACGAAAGTTTCAGAGTGTTTGGGTGTAAATCTGAGAATAGTGAAGCGGATTCAGAAAGAATTGGATGCGTCTAAATGAGATGACGGTGTTTGGAGTGATCACTACTGATGAAGACATTGTGCCTTCCTCTTTCTATAGAGCCACAAACTCAAGCACCTTAAGGAGGTAAGTGCCTCCCTGGATCAAGAGGGTGGCTTGATCCTACGTCTGCAAGCAGTACTCTGCGCCATGACACGCAGACAGGAGAACCCTGCGACCACATCACCCCCTTATATCTGGCCACGAAACTCCGAACATTTGATGATAATGTGTGGGGCGTAGTGGAGCGAGAGACTAACAAAACTATGTGTAACATCAAAAATAAACTGAAGGCAAGGATTATTAAACAAGGCGACCACCCAGAAGAGATGCAGGTGGTTCAGAAATCGTCTGGAGGCCAATGACGATTTTATTGAATAAATTTACTCTTTAATTTTTTAAGATATTTTTATGTAAGTTTGGTAAATATATCTGTTAAAATGAGATGTCAGTGTTATTTTCATTTTTGCGTAATTTCGCCGATTATTAATCATTGCGGCCTTGTTAGGGCCAGACATAAAGACACAAAGAGAGGAATTGAGTTAGATATATTAACAGAAACAGTAATACAGACATATACAAACGTGAGTGTTACAGCAAGAATGTTCGGTACGACTGTCAGAGCTGACTGCTGGAAACTTCCCTCTTCAAAAGGCAGTACCTGCTCCTATATATAGCAGGGAGAGTTGTATCATGCATAACAGTATAAATAGGTCAGACATCTCTTCAATGAATAGATCATGATTTTCATTGATTACGATAAACTACATCCGGCAGCATGGCCTCCGATCGTGAGATTGGATGTTTTGATGATCGTGGAACCACTTCTTAATTGCTGTTGTTCGCAGATCTAGCCTGACCTAGAGTGGTAGCACCTGTTAGGGTCCTAGCTATGGGCGAAAAGTGAAGCCCCCAAAGAAAAATCTGGGAGAGCCCATGCGTGCGTGGGTAAATTACCATTAAGATTAATCCATCGCACCCTGTACGTATGTGCGTTTCGTTTTCCTTGTGACACAAATGATCTTATTACGTCATGTGAAATACCATCAAGTCGAATTGATTTTTATTGATTCAGTTTCCGCCCACGACGATCACGATCGATGATGCTTCGAGGGTACAGAAATAAATGTTGTTTAAGATATCATGTCTGTTGTAATTAGCCGGGGATAAATACCATTTGCCCTTAACGAACAGCTAATAATTATAATTATGATCGTATAATTAACAATTTTCTTCCTGTCACAGTCCAAATTGAATACGCAAATCTCCCGGGAGGTTCAAAGAGTTTAACGATTCATTAACAGAAACTGTGGAGTAACAGAACAACGAAATAATCGGTGAGGAAATAAAAGCTCGCCTTCTGGGTGGGACCGATAATCAAAGGTATACTAGGAAAAAAAAAATCATCAACGAAAAAATATCAAACGATGATTGGCTTGACATTTTTCTGCGATCTAAATTGGGAAATTAATTTCGATTTATCAAAGATCGATCTCAGCTGTTCAGTGACCCACCTCTCAAGAGATTAAATCATAGCGAGAACCCCCCACCCAGCCACTACAAAAATATTATGAGGGACTTTTGTCCTAATTAATAGAATTAATTAAATCCTTTTCAGGTAAAGATGAAAAGAATAAAAAAAAAATATCTGATCATCTTCTTTGATTAGATTTGTTATACTCTGACCGACGAAGTGGACTCGCCCGCACGTGAGAGTGGAACGTTCGATTAGGGGAGACAGAAAAAAGACGTATATAGCTGTCGTCTGAGAAAATATATTAGTAATCTGCAGCTGGACTTACTCTAAGAGTGACTCAACTCAACTATTTTATAGACACATTACAACAAGTTTTAATACAGTCCAGCTTTGACAGGGTTAAAAATCGTCTCCGGGTTCTTGTGGAGAATGGCATTTCCCCACAGACGTTATGATGAAAGTCTGTCGCTACTCTATCGATATTGCTATGGCAAATGTTCAGATGGGCTCCATACTTTAGGTCCACCTGTTCAGACATTCACCGTCAAGCCTTTCGTTAGTGTATCGCTATTTCCATGGCAAATGTTCAGATAAGCTCCATCCTTTGGGTCCACTAGTTCAGACATTCACCGTTAAGACTTTCGTTAGTGTATCTCTATTTCCATGGCAAATGTTCAGATGAGATCCGTCCTTTAGGCTCACCAGTTCAGACCTTTACCGTTAAGCCTTTCGCTAGTGTATCGCTATTTCCATGGCAAATGTTCAGATAAGCTCCATCCTTTGGGTCCACCAGTTCAGACATTCACCGTTAAGCCTTTCGCTAGTGTATCGCTATTTCCATAGCAAATGTTCAGATAAGCTCCATCCTTTGGGTCCACCAGTTCAGACCTTCACCGTTAAGCTTTTTGCTAGTGTATCGCTATTTCCATGGCAAATGTTCAGATGAGATCCGTCCTTCAGGTCCACTAGTCCCGACCTTCACAGTTAAGCCTTTTGCTAGTGTATCGCTATTTCCATGGCAAATGTTCAGATGAGCTCATTCCTTTAGGTTCATCAGTTCAGACTATTTCTACTTGGTCGCGTCATATCCTTATCTGGTGTCGCATCACTTTTATTTTCCCCGTATTGTAAATACAAGAAGGATGTTCTACCTAACGTTTTCCTAAGAACTTTCACATTGTTTAACAAAACTCCCGTGCGGATGCTTCCCTGAACACTCTAACTGGATTTAGCAAAAAAAAAAAAATTTCTTTTGATTTTTATACACAGTATAAACGGTGGAGTAGAAGGTACGGTGGCGTAATGGATAGCCGTTCGTATGGAGCAATCGGGCAGCCGAGTTCGAATTCTAGTCGAATCCATTACATTCACTTACCCTTGGGAAAGTTATGAATACTCCTCTTCTCCCCTAAGCTATGGGTAAGTAGCAGAACAGACCAGGATCCATAGCCTTGGATGACAACTGGTCTACTATAGAAAGAAATGGCAACCTACTGCGGGAAAAAAAATCTGCCTCGTCAGTCATGTATCACGCATGGTACATAACTGAGTAAAATAAACAGAAGAGACGATAAGAAAGGAGAAAAGATTTATACAGGTCAGATAACACTAATCATCCAAGTAAATTAAACAAATCCGGATTAGAGATCATTAATCACAGAATACACTTTTTTTAATTTCCCACGATCCCCTTTTTTACGATCCCTGAATCATCTGTTTAAGTTTTCAGAATTCTCTTTTTTAAGTTCTTCGTATCCTCTTTTTTACGTTTCCCAGAATCCTCTGTTTTACGTCCCCAGAACCATCTGTTTTACATTCGCAGAATCCTTTTGTTTACGTTTCCCAGAATTCTCTTTTTTTACGTTCTGAGTAACCTTCGTTTTACGTTTCCCAGAATCCGCTGTTTTATGCGCCCAGAATCATCTGATTTACGTTCGCAGAATCCTTTTGTTTACGTTTCCTAGAATCCTCTTTTTTTACGTTCTGAATAACCTTCGTTTTACGTTTCCCGAATCCTCTTTTTTTGCGTTCCCAGAATCCTTTTATTTACGTTTCCCAGAATCCTCTTTTTTTACCTTTCCAGAATCCTCACTTTTCATTCCCAGAATCCTCTTTTTCAGACACTAGAAATGGGAATGTGTTGGTGGTGAAACGGTTATCAGTGCGGAAAATGAAATTTGCGAGCGAGCCGACTTGCATTTTTCCTTTGGGGGGGGGAGAGGATGGCATGAACTCGTTTCTTCTACTACCAATTATGGTTTAGATAGCAAGTTAGACTGGGCTCTATAGCCTTGGTTGGCACCCAGGAAAAAGATTCCTCTGAATTCAAAATTGCGAAGAATGAACACTATTTCCAACAAATGATTGGCAATTTACAGATATTATAGAGAAAGGAATCAAGACCACCTACTTTCTGAAAGAGGTATCAAAAATTAAAAAATGATTAATTCCCTTTCTTTTTTTAATGCTTTGTTTGGGAGATATATCAAGTCGCCAGAAAATGGTATGAATATCAAATGGAACCTGTCAAAGAATGCCATGAGGTCACTATTCTTTGGAGCTTTATCATTTATACTTACAGGCATATAAAAGCGACTTGAACAAAATTAAAGATATTGGATGTTTTTATACGAATCCAATAAATAGATTATTTTTTTTATTTTAATTCCTATGTAGTAATAGAATTAGAATTTTGATGGGAATCTTATTTTGAATCTCTATTACCCTCACCGAATATAAAACGAATGTGATTTTGCAGATATCGTTACTTTAAAACTCCTCACGATTCAAATGATGGGAGCGTATCTATTTGAATTATATCGCGATTTAAGGAATGTTGTGAAACACGGAAAAATCACACATGAATTTATTTTATGAATAAAATTCGTTCATGGGTAAGCGTTAATTAAAAAAGAGGTTTTGTTCACTCTTACAAATGTATGAATATTTAAAGGCTTTATTTTATTGACAATATTAAAATAAAAAGATAATAGAACAATCACGCGGTCAAGATAAACACTCAGTTGTGGAGCAAGCTGAGTGAATAATAACTCAACCTTAAGAGAGCTATTTATGGTGCCATGGAGCATCTCATTGTGCTAAAGTGGGATAGTCCATTGCTTGGGCTGTGATTGGCTGCTGGTACATGAGTGGAGGTATTTCTGTATAAATACCAGCTTGATTCATCAGGTAGTTTGCAGGGTTTGTATTGAGTTACAACCTGCTTTATTTTTGTCTGCCAGCTGGACGCTAGCTGGGACCCTTACGCCGGTAAGTGCTGTTTATTGTATTGTTATTCTACAGTTTACTTATAGGAATACCTTAATTTTTTAAAGGCTACATTTTATTGACGAATTAGCAGTATAACCCATCTTTGATCGGGTCTTTAAGTTTAAAGTCAAAATCAATATTAGCAAAATGAAAATTAGCAACAAATCAATATTAGCAACAACATTTGGGGTGCAACTGAGGCACATCCCCAAATGGGGGAGGGGGTAACAATTTAAATGTGGGTGGGGGCTGAAAATGGAACTGTGTAATAATAGACAATACTATTGTAATAATTGAAACGATTTAGTTTTATTAATTTTTTTATAAGAGATATATATCCAAGAACATATAGTAAATAGTAAAAATGTTGCTGAGTATTATAATGGACAGGAAGTAGTGGAGAGCCATTGCCGCCAACAATCTGAACTCAAAACTGGCACTGAAGAATTATCTATCACACAAAAAAAATAAAAGAAATCGGATAAAAACTGTGGAAATGCATAAACAACATCCGAACACACACACACACACACACACACAGACGCACACAGACGCACAGACGCACACAGACGCACACACACAGACGCACATACACATGCACACACACACACACACACACACACACACACACACACACACACACACACACACACACACACACACACACACACACAGACATACACATGCACACACACACACACACACGCACACACACACACACACACACACACACACACAGACGCACACAAACGCACACACACAGACGCACATACACATGCACACACACACACACACACACACACACACACACACACACACACAGACACACACACATACACATGCACACACACACACACACACACACACACACACACACACACACAGACGCGCACACAGACGCACAGACACACGCACATGCACACACACACACATGCACACACACACACACACACACGCACACACACACACACACACACACACACACACACACACACACACACACACACACACACACACACACACACACACACACACACACACACACACACACACACACACACACACACACACACACACACACACACACACACACACACACACACACACACACACACACACAGACACACACACACACACGCACACACACACACACACACACACACACACACACACACACACACACACACACACAGACGCACACACACACTTTGAGAATTATAGATATAAATTTAAGGAAGTCATTTTTCATTTATAAAAATTACAAAAAGTCAATTGCATTATCGCTTTCCTTTCTGCACTTACTGTCGTTTTAACCGATCTATTCTTCAGCTCCCATGTTTATGCCAAGAGGAAATTCTTTCTTCAATTAATAATAATAATAATAAAAATATTCTAGCATTGACAGGAATTTGATCGACATATTTGTCTGCTGCTTTTGATCTCATTCCAAAAGCCCCAATAACAACAGTTAATGTCGTTGTCAGGCAGATGCCACATTCCACTGATTTCTAGCTCGAGATCCTTGCATTTTTCTTTGTTTCTAGAACGATTTAAAAGATGTGCTTTTATTGGCTGGCGCTGCAGCATCTATCAGAAAATATGTATTTTCAAGATGATATTTTACAATTATGTCGGGTCAATTTCGCTAGATTTTCTATATCAGTTTGAACTGATATTTCAAAGAATAGTAACCACATAATTCTGTACAGCTTGACATTGCTTATGTTCCAAACCATTCTCATTGCAATCGTGGCTGAATGCGACATTCCCACCATTGCATCTTTCTCTATGCAGCGACAACATCACTTTTATTATTTTATGGCGTCTCGTCTGTTTGCAACTTTCGATTCAAAAACCTGCTGCTTATTCAGGTCTCTTGTTGAGACTTGAAGGCAACTCCTATTACACAAAAAGGGCAAATAATAATAATAATAATAATAATAATAATAATTTCTTTGACTGTCCCTGTCATACAATACAGTTTCAAGATCCTTAACTAGACCACAGGTGACATTAAGAGAATAGATGTCAAAACGAGAATGTTTCTCACTTGCCACTGCATGCGTCATCCCAAAGCTGATATTGATCGTCTGTATGCGTCCAGATCCGAAGGAGGCAGAGGATTAGTTCAACTAGAATCGGTTTTGCAAAACCATAGCAATCGGTCTACAAAGATACCTAGAAACTACAGAAGACTGGATGAAAGAAATAAGAAACTATATTCAGTAATAAAGGAAGCCAACGCATTCAAAATGGAATTTCAAGTGGGTGAAGAAGTGCAGATAAACCCATAATACACCAACCGCAGCGGAAGAGAACCTAAGAAAGAAGATAAAATCAAATGCAATTGACCAAATGCAGAAACGATGTTAATATAAATCTCTTCATGGCCAATATCCCGCCCCTTCAAAATCAGACGCCATACCAATCTTTGTTTACGTATTAAGATTAAAAGATAAAACATAATTTTTTATTCTTGATACACAGAACCAATGTTTGCCTACTAGAAGTTACTAAGCACGCATAGTAAAAAAAAATTGTGTTAACTCGAAATTCATATTCTGTGATGAATATTCAGAATCAATTGATCCTCTTGTATCAGGTTGCACGGTATTAGCACCCACTGAATATAAGAATTGGCAATATCTGCAATGGAAAATCAGCAACTTTTACGGAAAGTAACCTGCAAAATACTGGTCTGAACATCACCGAGACCCGGTTAAACAGGATCTGTAACAATTTTATGGAACTTTATAATACACACAGACGAAACAATCAAAACTAATCGCCCTGATATCGTGATCAAAAACCACAAAAACAGAATGTACTTTCTTATTGACTTAGCAGTTCCTGTAGATTATAATGTATCTTTGAAGATCTTCCAAAAACTATCAAAATTACAAGGATCTTAAAGGAGAAATCTAAAAAAAAAAACGTGGCACATGAGGACCTCAATAATTCCAGCTGTAGCCTTCGGTTTGATTGGAAAATCAATGGACGCACTGATGGGATGTCTGGTATACACTGGAGTCACAAGTACAGCTCACACCTTACGAAGGGTTGTATCTATGTAAAATATGTTTGGCCTTATATTGTCTTTTTTTTTTTACAAAGATGCTCAGTGGAAAATCTCATGATGCCATTTCCAAACTTGGGTCTCTGGTTGGGATCCGGGCGGAAATGAGTATACACTCGAAATCAAAGGAAATAATAATAATAATAATAATTGCATCCCCAGCCAATAAAATGCATCTTTTAAATCGTTTGAGAAACTAAGAGGACCTCGAGAGAGAAATCAGTAGAATGCAGCATCTGAAGACAGCAACATTAGCTGTTGCTATTTAATGTTTTAGAAATTATATCAAAAGGAGTAAGCAAGTATCTGGTTCAAAATCCTGATAACACTTTCAATCACATTCTCAGCAACGTGACGTGGCTTCCCTCTGTCTTTTCTACAAATATTTTCATGGCAACTGCTCTGAAAAGCTTTTTCACCTGTCGCCCCGGGCTAATATAATTTAAGCGCACTACTAGATTGGCATCTAGGTCCCACCCGTTTACTGTTAAAATAGCTAAATGCAACCGCCACTTCAACTCCAACAGTTTCATTTCTCACACTACCGGTTACTTGTTTTTCCGATGACTACAATCTTCAAAAATACAACATCAGTCGCCATCTTCTGTCTTCTTGAACCCCGTTCATCTTTTATCTTTTCCTCGATCCTCCATATTTGTAGTCTTCTCTTTCACTTTCACCCCCTGTAACCCACCTTGCTTGCGATGAACCGATTAAAAAGAAATATGGGAATTGCTAAAAAATCCTCATTATGGTTACTTCTTAAATGCTGCGTAGATTTCTCGCCGTGCAGTTACATAGTCTTTTTTTCACTCTCTGATACAAAATAAATGTTATTTCTTAAAACCTTCGTTTCAGACATGGAGGCAACTTTTCCCACACAAAATATGTTTCTTTCATTTTCTTTACATAGAAATAACCGTTTCTCATTACTTTTTATGGTCATTTTCTATGCTTGACTTAGATGTGGCACAAGGCCGAAAATATGGGACACGCAGTGAGGATCGAAATCACTATTCGCTTTTAATTGATCTATCGAGACAAGCTTGCTAAACATTAAACCACGTCGCGGTGGCCTTGATGATTTTCTAAGTGTAGCTTAGATGTGGTACAAGGCCGAATGTATGGTGCACCCAGAGAGGATCGAACTTACTATTCAGTCGTAATTGATGTCGAGAAAAGCTTGTTAACCATTACATCACCTCGAAGTGCCTCTTATTTATTTTCTATGTTTAACAGTGGATGCTGATAATTTTCTGTTTCGCCCATAACTCGAAATTCGACCAGTTATCAAATTTTTAAAACGTCATTAAAACAGACTTTCATTGTCAGGCCAAGAACAGTACAACGCCCCCCACCTCGTTTATATTCCGCTTAGGAGGCACTTAAGGGGGTGCTTTCGACGCCAATAATCATTATACAACAGTTAATGGCGTAGAAAATGGAATTGGTATAAGGCCAGTATGACTCAAGGTTTTTAGTGGGAGTGATGGGGAATGAAAAAATTGATGAAGAGTGAGGACAATAAAAAACAGGATTCAGGAAGACAGAAGTTGGCGATTGATATTGCATTTTAATTCTTGAAGATCGGCGGCATGTGTAGTTGATATCTGATTAAATTGATTTGGACATTTACTTTACAAATGTTTCTTCACAAGTACATAGCAAGCTGGCCCCGGGACAAACAGTGTCACTGAATGAAGATAAATTACTTTTGTAGAAAAACGAGACTAGAGAAAGAACAATGTTCTCTATAAGACAGTGAACACTGCCAGCGAAATGTCAGAGAGACGGCGAGGACCCTCGGAGAACGACGTGAGAAGACACTCGTTACACTGTTCACCTCCCCCATTCACCTACACCTCATCTCGAATTCGCAGTCGGTCACAGCGTTGGGAAAGTGACTGAAATCGATATGCCAGACCAGGATTGATAATATTGCAGATGGTTCTTTGTATGTTCTGAAGAAATTTGAGATATTTAGTAGAAGCACCAGACCAGATATGGCAGCAATATTAAATATATGGACGAATGGTAGATTTGTAAACTTGCAAGATACAATGTGGAGTGTTATTTACACTTTCCCACTAAAATATTTTTGGAAATTGCGAAATGAATGCCGAATGTTTCCTTATGAGACAAAGCTAATATTTCAATTAGCAAGAGTCTTCGCATTTAAAACTAATCGTATTCAGTAGAATGGGTAGGGGCGTCCTGAGAACATTTCCTCCATTATTAGGAGTCAGTTTCTCCTTCTTGGCTGGAATACCTGAAAGGCTGATAGCTACTGCTGAATCGATACATGTTTGTATGTATGTGTTGAAGTTATGGTTTATAACGTTTTTTTTTTAAATCATTTCACAACAAACAAGGCAATAAAGCCACTAAGACGGAAGTGATTACTGAATGTTAGAAAATATGAGGAAAACACTATTAAGGAGAGAAAAGGATAAAAGAACAAAAATTAAGAAGACAACCATTTACAAAAATAAAAAAAATCGAAAAAAAATCGATTATTGTGAATGCGAAGGTCAGATAATATATAAGCTAACTTTATTGTGTCTGTCTAATGGCTGAGTAAACCCGCAGTAATACCTTCTGGTTTTCACGTTGCATCAAGGCTGCGTAACCGGTTTTATAATGTATTGGTGGTGTAATGTTCTGTTACAGGAGAATATGAAGACTCTATTTATTTAATCATTTTACACCAAAGAAGGCGATAAAACCACTAAGACGCAATGCGTTACTGAGTTTGAAAGTCTCAGAGAAAAATATGATTAATTAGAGATAACTTAAAAGTCTAGGTTTTTGGCGAAATAGATACCGCTTTACCGTGTGTCCTACCGATCAGTTTCTGCTTTAGTGTGTCTCCTACCATCACATGTGTATCCTACATTATTAAGGCATTGTCCTGACTTTTTTCTCGATATCTTAACAGACATTCAGAATGTTTTAATTTAAAGGATTCAAATAACTTGTTTTATGATTTTTTTTTAGTCCGATTTCTTATTTAATATATATTTTTTTTAATTATAAATCTTATAATGCAACAATAAATGTCATCCATCTTTCCGTTTTTGATTTTACCCCTTACGTTAGATAATGTAGGATACAAATATGGTGGTCGGATACACTGATCGGTAGGGCACTAAAGCGGCATCGAGGAAAGTAAAATTTATTTTGAGTAATACAAAAATGCGGCACAAGGACAAAAAGGGGCGATGGTGGAAGGCTGTTCTTCAATCTGTCTTATCCTAAATTTAGTTAACCACGATAACTGACCCACACATCTCAGTATTCCTTACACTAAAAAAACAAAAAAAAACACTTTCATACTTACCATTTTTACTACAGACACCATAATACCTCAGCGTCTCTATTATCTATTTTTATAAATATAGTATCTTTTCTAACTAGTTCCCATATGTACGATTTGTCTGTGACGTGGGGTGCGTTGGTAAATAACAACATTTAAAAAGAAAACCCCAATAAATATTTAGAATGAATACAATTTATATACAAGGAACTAAATAATGTTAGTAATAACCCCACACCCCAATTCTTAATAGAGGAAATTCAGAACAATTACCAGGAAAGTATTTATGGAGGGAGGTTAAGTTACGGAAGTGGGAAAGTGACTGACGGCTGAGATGCCAGATCAGGAACAATAACATTGCAAATTGGATTTTATCTCTAAATATATACAGGCCAGCAGACCAGATGTAATAGCATTAAATTTCCCCCAAATGTTATAAAATAGCACTATCATATGTCTATCTGTCGTTTAAATCTTGTAAAGAAAAGTATTTTTCTTTTTTTCTTTACGAGGTGAAAAACACAAATCAGAACGTAGAAAGAGTATGTAGCGTATATGCTTATATCTGTGTTGTGCGTAAGTGGCATGCATGTGATTGCACCGTCTAATGCTTACACAGGCATCTGCGTACTCATACATACACACACACAATTCGACAAAGTGTAAAATAAGGCATTGTAATAATACATTTCACTAGCACTAAGCTTGGACGACACCTACCTTGCAATAAATCCTAAAGTTAGAGACAAAAAAAAACACTTAATCTTTTACCCCCCCCCCACACACACACCAAATCAGATAAGTATAAAATATTACTGAACATTTCGAAAATTATTTGGTAAAGAAATATAATTATTTAAAAAAAAAATTATGATGTAGAACTTTCGGTCTGTCATTGAATTGCATATACATACATAGATACACACACACACACACACACACATATATGTATATATATATATATATATATATATATATATATATATATATATATACAAGTACAGGGTTGGAACACATGGAATGGAATTTCAATAACAGAAAAACACTATTCTTAAAAAAGAGCCCAATACCAAGTAGAGATAATGATATTTATTCAAATTTATATCATATACGTTATAAGATATTTATTCAAATTTATAACATATATATGTTATAAGAGATCTTACAACACCAATAAATTTTCCCAAAATTGTAGTGATATTATAACATGTATATGTTATAAATTTTAATATATATATATATATATATATATATATATATATATTATAAATTAATTGATTTAAAATATGTTTTTTCGCTACATAGTTCTAACCATATTTCAAAAATGGATGCTAAAAGCTTCGAATTTAATTTTGTAATTAAATCAAAGACATTAACACCGGATTATATATCTTACTTTCTTTCTTTATATATATATATATATATATATATATATATATATATATATATATATATATATATATATATATATAATTTGTATTAAATTTAAATTGTCACCTGTTTTTTTCGAGGTATGATTTCTCTTTTGTCTGACAACAAACCCTGGCGGTCAGTAAAAGTGTATGAGCCAAAATGGGCGGTCTTTTGAAGTCGTTTTATCATTTCTTCTCGATGTTTAAGTATGTGTATATTTTTTTATAAATATAGTATCTTTTTTAATTAATAAACAATTTAGGTTTTTAAATTCGAAGCGACGGGTAGCGAACTAGTGCTCATATCATAGTTTAGCTTTAACATCTTATTTTTTCGCACCAACTTTCTCACTTTTATTTTCCTTTCAGGCTTTGAATTCTTTTCTGCTTTTCCCGCCTCCTTTCGCCGCCATCTTTCTTTTGACACCTCGTTCTTCTTGCTCCTCATTAACTCATCGCCTCTCTGCCTGTCCATGTATCTTGATTATAATCATTGTCAATTCTGCCGTGCCCTGTTCCTATTAATCTTTCTATTTCTTCCCAGTGAGCATATCTCAACTGCACTTGCAGCGGACCACCCCCACCTCACCTCGACCACCATATTCGCATACGTTACATTCGATTCAGTTTTAAAAGAAGTTGTTTTTCTTGTATAATATGTTAATGATACTGAACCTGTTTTATGGATGGTGCAATTGTTAGTTGTTCGTTCAAGGTCGGTTGTCTTGCAGACTGTTATTTCTGTAGTGAGTTCGATCCTCACTGGGCGTCGATATTTGGGTCCTTACGCCAAACCAAGCTAGCAAATGTCTCTTATATGTCAGATTGGCGCCATGATTCCTCTTATATTTTTATTAATTCCGCATTTGACATTTTAAAGGTCATAAGTTATTTCAGTCAGTTATGTGCCATGCATGATACAGGCTCAGGCTTTCATTCAAGGCTATAGAACCCGGTTTGTACTCCTATTTAGATGGGGGAGTGTTCGAAGAAGAGGATTCATACCTTTCCCAAGGGTATTAGCACGTAAGTGAATATAATGGATTCGACTGGAATACAAACTCGGCATATAAGTGGTGTAATGGTTAGCAATCTTGTCTTGCTAGAACAATTACGACTGAATAGTGAGTTCGATCCTCACTGGGTACTACATACTTTCGGCCTTGTGCCACATCTGCGTTATGCTTGGGGTACCTCTGCGTGGTGTAATGGTTCGCAAGTTTGTCTTGCTAGAACAATTAAGACTGAGTAGAGAGTTCGATCCTCACTGGGCGTCCCATGTTTTAGGCCTTGTGCCACATGTAAGCTATGCTTAAAAAATAACTATATATAAGGAATCAGTCAGTTATGTGCTATACGTGATACAGGCTTAAGCGATCATATATCTTTCGATACATGATTGACAAGGAAGATTTTTTTCCCGTAGTAGGTTGACATTTCTTCCTGCCGTAGACCAGTTGCCATCCAAGACTATAGAACCCAGTCTGTCCTGCTATTTACCCATAGCTGGTGGGGAGAAGAAGAGGATTCATACCTTTCCCAAGGGTATTAGCACGTAAGTGAATGTTATGGATCTCACTGAAATTCGAACTCGGCTCTCCGATTTCTCAGTCCGAGTCGCTATCCATTACTCCTTGGATTGGTGGAACACACGATATATTTATTTGTTTGTTTGTTTTTTTCAAATAATTTCACTCCAAGCAAGGCAATAATGCCACTACGACGCAAGGAAATGAAAGCGAATGAAACGACTTTATTTAGTAGAATGGACAAAAACAAAGAGGGCTTCAGAAAGACAAAAGATGGCGATAAACTATATATGTAAACTTTTGAAGATTATATTTCACAGCGAAACAAAACAAACAGGAGAGATCGTCACTACATCCGCGTCCTGGGTAAGACAATAAACTGCGTCCTGGGTAAGACAATAAACTACGTCCAACAACAAGGCCTCTGATCAGGAGTTTTGAGGAGCGTGGAACCACCTCTTAATTGCTGGTGTTCTCAGGTCCACCCTGACCCGGGGTGGTAGCACCTGTTAGGGTCCCAGCTATGGGCAAATAGTTAACACCCAAACTTGTGTAAAAATAGGTTTATAATACCAGAAATACTTTGTGATAAAAAAAAAATTATTACCAGCAATAATTTTTGAAAGAGAAATTATAATCAGCAATACTTAAAAAAAAATACCAGGAATACAAACAGCTATATATTTTTGAGAAAAATATGACCAGCTATAGATTTCTTCAAGGGAAAATATTCCTAGAAATAGATTTTTGAAAAAAATACTGTGCTGTTCGATAAAAGTGACTCACCTGATTTTTTTTACTAAACGTTCTCTTCTCCGATGAAACGAAAGTTGAGCTAATTTCAAAGGATAAGCGATCTAAAATCCGAAGAAGAAGCCTTGAAAGCTCTTTGAAGTTAGCAGTAAGTACTGTCAAGCATCCGTTCAGTATAATGTTCTGGGGATTCTTTTCTTTTCATGGAAATGGTTTCTTAAAACCTATTGAAAAGACCCTCAGGAGCGAGCAGTACAAGAGAATTTTAGAGTCTTGTCTGCTCCCTTCTGCTGAAAGGGTGCATATCGACCCCACCAAGCTCATTTTTATGCAGGATAATGCTCCCTGTCACAAATCAAAATTGATGAAGGAATACTTTGATGAGAAGCAGGTGGGTGTTATGACATGGGCGCCCCAATCTCCTGACCTCAAACACATAGAAAACCTATGGAGCATTATAAAGTACAGCCTCTCGAGAAAGCAGTTGAGCAACATGCTCCATAAGTTTTCTATGTGGTTGAGGTCAGGAGATTGGGGCGCCCATGTCACTTTTATCGAACAGAACTATATTATCAGCAATAAATATTTTGTCGGCATTAAATAATCCATTGAGGTTGATATGCCGTAAAGAAAACAAAACAGGAGGGAAGTGACAGACAAGAAGCGATTAGAATAGAACTTAGGGTTACATCGAACTAATTCAACAGTAAAATGATGAGGCCTAATAGCCAATCTAGTACTGCGCTTAAATTTACGTGCCAATACTCTTGGGAAAGGTATGAATACTCTTCTCCGACCGCCAGCTATAAATAGCAGAATAGACTAGGTTCTATAGTCTTGGATGGCAATTGGTCTACCGCTGAAAGAAATGGCAACCTACTGCTGGAAAAAAATCTGCCTCGTGAGTCATATATCAAAAGATCGCTTAAACGTGTATCACGCATGGCATATAACTGACTGAATTTAATATTTACCCAGAAATATTGTTTCTTAACTTCCACCCTGTCGCAACTGTGGAAAAAGGACGCAGTGGTCTTCAATCGCTTTGGCTAATGTGGGAACTGGAGACATTGGAATTCACACATTAACCACAGATGACAAATGATGTGCGAATGATCGGGTTGTCAGTGACTAAAGATCGGGTGTGGAGAAAAGTGCTAAAATTCAAATGAAATATTTGTGTGGAACACAAAAAACTTTATGTTGTATTATTTGTTAACTGATTTTCTGCCACGCATTACTTAAATTTGCTTGTTTTCGTTTCGTTTCGTTTCGTTTGTCGTTTTAATCGCCCAGGCTTTTAAAATGCTTTCCCACGAGTGGTTCGCTTATCTAATGTTACCCTTTAACAGTATTATAATTTCTCTAATTGTCTCTTTTCTTGCAAATGGCACACATTTTAAAATTATATATCTGTTTCAATCTCTGTGTTCATATCTATCTATCTATCTATCTATCTATCTATCTATCTATCTATAGTATTTACATTAGTCGGACTATTGTCCACATCTTTGTCGCCATATTTGTCACAACGTTTCGGCCGTTTTACGCTCCGGCCTTCTTCAGGTGGTTGGAATTTCGAACTGAACCCTTTATTTCGATCACTTGGGTAGAATGTTCTAGTTCCACGTGCCATGTTTGATGGATGTCAGTTATCAGTTATCTCCTGCTAATTTTCCCTCTGAAAGTTCTCCACTGCCTTAACCAGGTACTGAACTCACCTTCTTTGGGTCTGTCACTGGATCTAACCAACGCCTTTATGCCAGAGAAAAGCAATGATAACAAAGTTGCAATATGAACTCTGGTAAAGACATGCAATGATAACAGCAAAAATTGCAATATGAGCACTGGTAAAAAATGATGCTGAAAACATTAGGTTTATAATACTCAGAAGTTCATACCCAGATGTCCTCAAGGACACGTGGCACGTGGAACTAGAACAGTCTACCCCAGTGATCGAAATAAAGGGTTCAGTTCGAAATTTCAACCACCTGAAGAAGGCCGGAGCGTACAACGGCCGAAACGTTGTGACAAATATGGCGACAAAGATGAGGACAATAGTCCGACTAATGTAAATACTGTACATAATACCTCATCTCAGAAATATAGACAGTATCTATCTATCTATCTATCTATATATCTATCTATGAAGTGGGATCAAAAACAGAAAAATGAAAGAACTTCTGGTATTTTTATTCTTACATTGTTTAATTTTCATTGGTTAATCAAGTTGCACGTGCATTCAATTTGTTAGACAAACGTTAGTATAATTTATGACGTTCCGAATTCAAGGAGAGAAAGGTGAAATAGGGAAAAAGCCTGGGCGTAGATTTCACCTTTCTTAACAAAACAACTGCTCTCCCAAAAAAAACGTACACAACAATATCGTGAAATCAAAAGAAAATGGTTGAATCCGTCAACACAGCAATAATAGCAATATCTCCACACTTGACAGTCAGTGACGTCATTTTCAGTTAACAGTATGAAAATAGCGTTCTCTAAATTCTTCCTGTTGCTAAGGACATTTTGTTTTTATTACTATTAGTTACTTTGTTTAAATAAATTCATTTCGTTTTTTGCCTTGAGAAAGTCTACATTGGACGAAACGCGTCGGCAACTATTACAGTTTTTCTATTGTCATTTATATATACAATGTAACCCGGATGCAAGAGACCCAGATATAAGAGAAACCCGAATATAAGAGAGATTTTCTCTGGTCCCAAATTAGAGCCTGTGTTAATGTATATATAATAGACCAAACGCGGATATAAGAGAAACCCAGATATAAGAGACTTCTTCTCCGGTCCCGACACCTCTCTTATATCCGGGTTACACTGTATATATATATATATATATATATAATATTATTTATCTTGACAGTAATATAATAAATTTTAATTATCTTTTTGAGAAACGGTCATACTGAGGCCAACTCATAAATATTAAGTCATACGCTAAACAGCGCCCAGCAGTCTAGGTATCTTTTAGTGAGGTAATGGTTAACGAGCAGGTCCAATTTACGTTTGTTACCCTGGAGTGATTTCGATTATCGTTGGGTGCTCCGTATTTCCGTCCTTATGCGGAACCTAAACTTAGTAAATCAAGATTTCTCTGACGTGCAGTTTCAGCAAAGAGACTCGGCGTGTCTCGTCGATATACTTGCCTGATGGAAAAACTACATTTGGTTATTGATAGCAATATTTCCTTTTTTTTTTCTTTTCTATTTACTTTATATTTTGTTTCTGACTTTCTTTGCTGATTGTATTATCGCTTGATTTTCGTTCTTTCTGTCATCGCCATTTTCACTTAATTCTCAGTTCGCCCAAAGCTTCGTCTGTCATTTAAGTGCTTCTTCGCACGTCACATTGTGACACCGTTCCAAGAATTGTCTCCCTATTTCATAATGTAAAAAGTTGCTTTACTCTCTTTCTACCTATCCTATAAGCATATATATATATATGTATGTATTGATACCTCTCAGCCGTTAGTAGATTTGCAGACCAATTTTCCTATAGTGAATTAGATTCTCATTGAGTGTACCGCCTGTAG
>CAHIKZ030002722.1:3687500-3722500 GCA_903632075.3 Acanthosepion pharaonis | reverse complement strand
ATGCAACCGCAAGTTCTATGCTAACAATTTCCTCTTTCGCAGCTCTTGCTTCAAAAACTTTCTCTCCTGATTCTTGCTTTCCAGTCAACTTTGACCGTCAAAAATAAAATGCAATGCCAAACGTTGGCTTCCGCCTTTTTAATTCGTGTTTTATTTTTCTCTCTTCTGTCTTTCCTTTCCCTATATTCTCTTACACTTAATAACCCATTGTGCCTAAGTGGCTTTTTTTGCCTTGCTTGGGGTCAAGTGATAAAATAAAAATTCTGGCATTGAAATCTTGCCGGAAATGATCCAGCCATTTAATATTAACAAAAGAAAAGCTTATTTAGGGCAATGTCATTTTAGTCTATTTCGAAGTACTCCTCTTGAGAATTTATACTCTTTACACGTTTTTGAAATTCGTCATTTGGGATCGACATCAACGATCCCGTCCCACTGCCGCTTATCTCGTCCACGGTCGGAAGGTCCATCTTGATCTGCGAATTTACATTTGAGAAAAACCGGGAACGACAGGTTACCAAACCACCAAATTAAGACAGTAACAGACTTTGGTAAAGCAATATTACAAATAATAATAATAATAATAATAATAATAACTAGCCCCAAATCTACCATTTTATTAATCAATTTATTTATAAATAACGGTGTAAAAAAAATGGAAAGATTTAAAATTGACAACTTTTTCATTTCAGTGAAAACACTTCTATCTTCCTCTTTCTTTCTTTCTTTTCTTTCTTTCTTTCTTTTTTTCTTTCTTTCTTGCTTGCTTTCATTCATTCTTTCTTTCATTCATATTCTCATTGAAACCAAGTGGCATCTTTGTTATATCAGTTCCGTCTTTTCACGCGTTCAATACGGAATAGATCGTTATTTACGAGGTATTTGGCAAGGCGTAACGGTCGTGTGAGCTAAGGAGCTGACTAACTAATGACGGGAGAAACAATCAGAAAGAAATAATAATAATAAAAAAAAACAAGAAAATGCATCCTCATCGATGTGGCTATTTCTAGTGACCTTAATATCAATGTAAAAATAATTGATAAACCTAAGTAATACAAGACGGGATTGAGGTTGCCAAATTATGAGACGTTCAGGTCACTATTGTCACATTCTCGCAGATCACTCTACCATTTGCGTTTCAAGAGCAGCTAATTAGATAACAGATAGTATTTTGTAATTAGCATTCAATAGTTATCTCCCTTTAATTTTTTTCGGTCGAGCACGAACGCTGCCCGCGCAATATAGAATTTCTTTTCAAATCTTGGATATTTGGACATATTATAATCTAAAGCATTTTAAGTGTAGTTCAATAAATACCATGGCGACATTTCACTGCTTTGTCTACGTAGAGATTATATACTGGCATACGAATTCAAAGATGTTAATATCATATATATATATATATATGAAGAGAGTTGATAGCGAGAAAGGAAGAGAGAGAAAAAAAGAAAGAGAGAGAGAGAGATAGAGAGATAAAAGAAAGAAAGAAAGAAAGAAAGAGAAAAAGAGAGAGAGAGACAAAGACAGACAGATGGAGTGATAGAATTCAAAAATTTTAATATTATATATATGTGAAGTGAGAGTTGATAGAGAGAATGGAAGAGAGAGAAAAAGAAAGAAAGAGAGACCAAAAAAGAAAGAAAGAAAGAAAGAAAGAGAGAGAGAAAGGGAGAGAGAGAGAAAGACAGACAGAGGGAGAGATAGAATTAAAAAATTTTAATATAATATATATATTAAGTGAGAGTCGATAGAGAGAAAGGAAGAGAGAGAAAAAGAAAGAAAGAGAGACAAAGAAAGAAAGAAAGAAAGAAAGAAAGAAAGAAAGAAAGAAAGAAAGAAAGAAAGGGGAGAGAGAAAGACAGACAGAGGGAGAGATAGAATTCAAAAATTTTAATATTATATATATATGAAGTGAGAGTCGATAGAGAGAATGGAAGAGAGAGAAAGAAAGAAAGAGAGATCAAAAAAGAAAGAGAGAAAGAAAGAGAGAAAGGGAGCGAGAGAGAAATACAGACAGAGGGAGAGATAGAATTTTAAAAAAATTAATATTATATATGAAGTGAGAGTCGATAGAGAGAATCGAAGAAAGAGAAGAAGAAAGAAAGAGAGATCAAAAAAGAAAGAAAGAAAGAAAGAGAGAAAGGGAGAGAGAGAGAGAAAGGGAGACCGAGGGAGAGATAGAATTCAAAAAATTTAATATTATATACATATATGAAGTGAGAGTCGATAGAGAGAAAGGAAGAGGGAGAAAAAGAAAGAAAGAAAGATAAAAAAAAGAAAGAGGAAAAGAGAGATAGATAAAGACAGGCTGAGGGAGAGATAGATTGAGAGAGCGATAGAGAGAGAAAGAGAGAGAGGCAAGTTTTCGTCAGCCTGCTCGTTTCAGTGACGATCTTACACGGCCTGGAACGATAACATGGTTATTAGTTTAAAATCCGATTCTGCTGACCTGCACCTGATGTCTGATAACTAGCCATAATCCCCACCTCTAATCTTTATCAGAACCTGTACAGCTTTGCTTTTATCTAAGCATAAAGAGATCTGTAGCGTTCGACTGAGTAAGATGCCCCCCAGCTCGATCACCAATATCCTTGATCTGATCAAAATCGAAGTGGACTCTTGCACGCCTTTGGCCGGTCTGCATGAACTAAACGTTTCTGTTAAGTGTGTACAGTTTTGGATAGAGACATATTGTAGCCGTCATTATGGCATATTTTGCCAGTGGGTGGGCTTTTTGTTTACTGATACAGATTCTATCTCTTTAATACGGTAGCCTTAGGAGAGGGCCAAAGGAAAACATCACGTGGAATCCTAGAAATACGACATTGATCCTGAAGAATTCTTCAATATAAGCATATAACTATATAAATAATTTACATAGGTAACAAGTTTTCATGATATGAAATACGAATCTTATTTCGGTCCTGGGTATGACGATGAACTACATCCGCGTCCTGGGTAAGACGATGAACTGCGTCCGGCGGCAGGGCCTCTGGTCGGGAGATTTTGAGGAGCGTGGAGCCGCCTCTTAATTGCTGGTGTTCCCGGATCCGCCCTGACACGGGGTAGTCGCACCTGTTGCGGTCCCAGCTATGGGTAAATAGTTAACACCCCAAATTGTGTAAAAATAGGTTTTGATAACATAAATACTCAATGATGATTGTGTTTAGCATGAAACACACTGTCACCCGGCTGTTAACTTCAATGTACACTTATATCTATCTATCTATCTATCTATCTATCTATGTGTGTACACACACACACACACACACACACACACATATATATATATATATATATATATAGTTAAAATAAAAGACAAGACCTTAAAATATAAAGTAAAATGAAGGCTCAAGTCAACAGAGCCTAAATATACAGTAATCTATTCGCTACTCAGAATTTCCTGTAATAACAATCAGGCCACTTTAAGGTTCCATTAGTTATAATTTATTTCACCAGAGATTTTATTTTTCTCTGGATCTTCAGACTTCACTTTCAAAGTTGAAAAAAAATTGAAAGTAAAGTCTGAAGTTCCAGAGAAAAATAAAATCTCTGGTAAAATATATCATAACTAATGAAACCTTAAAGTGGTCTGTTGTATCTTTAAATTAAATTATTCGCTCTGACTTAACATTGAGCTCTCCGGATTTCATCCTCTTCCATACGGATTACCAAGATTTTCGAATTTGAAGATGGAAGCCACAGTTTGAATGTTGATACCATTACTAAAAGTCTGGATTATTTATTTTCCTCTCACTCTTAGTTGAGAAGTCAGTTGGTTTGACACAAAGCAATTTTAACGTGTTTTCTTTCTAGATGAATAACTAAAATGGGCTTTCAGTGATTCTTACGACAAATGGTATCAAGATGGTTAAATGCCTTATCTGAAAACTGAGAAAAAAGGAAACTCAATTAGTTTACTGTTTTTTTAGATATTAAACATTTTATGGGATGTACAATTATGCTATAACACGGTTTGGACAATTTTGCTGTTACGCCCGATACCGATAACTTGATGTGTACTAATATTTTATAATAATACATTAGAAGAAAAATGTTTATTCAACAATTGGTTCATCATAACTACTGAATAATGACTTAGACCCCTACTAGATATCCCATAATGTTGACTTTTTTCCCAAACCGAGAAAAACTAATTGTGGGCTTGTGGTTAACGAGCAAATACAACTGATCATGTTTTCGACAATGCCTCTGTGCCTTAGACTTGTGAACTTGTAGCAAAATAAGTAAAGCCTATTTTAGTCGTCTCAGCGTGGAGGTAATGGTTAACAAGTCTCTTAATAGTGAGTTCGAACCTCATTTGGATGTATCCTAATTGTGACATTGTTGTTCATGATGACGGTCGTCTTCGAGTATAGAATCCAGAGGTTAGCAGTGACTATTTCGAAGACAGTAGGAAAGCGTTGTTCAGGTTAGCAGTGAATATTTTGGTAAAAGTAGCAGAGCATAGTTCGTCCTTCTGTTTCTCTTCGCCTGACAAGCTGGACTGGACATTCGGGTAGAGTGAACAAAAATGGCCGCCTTTATACACGACGGATTGAATATTCTACGTCTTCTGATTGGTTAACCTTCTATTGGTGGACTATAAAGTGAGTAAAGTATTTTGGGCTAGCTCACTAGTACATATACACAAAAACTGCAACAGACATCGTACCAAAGCAAGCAAAATCTGTTTTGTAATTCTCAGTATGGGGGTAATGGTTAACTAGTTAATCAGGTTAGCTATTATTACCGAGTAGTATTTTAGACCTACCCAGGTGCCGTTTATTTTTGCGAAACTATGCTAAGCATATTTTTGTCGTCTCATCATGGGGTTTCTGAAATGAAACCCCATGATGAGATAACCAAAATATGCTTAGCATAGTTTCGTAAAAAAAAACAAAAACAAAAAACACAGATGTCAGAAAGCCAACACAGTTACTAACATGCTTCTCTTCTAAAACATCCTTGCATTTCCATGAACCCCAAGGCAAATCTCATCAACGCCATTTTCCTACCAACGCTGACATACCAGTGCCAATCATGGCCCCTAAAAAAACTGTTGAGAGGAAACTGATCACTTGTGAGATGAAATGCCTGAGGAAAGCAGTGAACAAGACAAGGCGAGACAAGATCAGGAATGAGGCAAGAAGAAATACAGTAGGAGCAATAGCAGTCATATAACAGATCGAACGACAGAGGATCAAGTGGCTTGGAGACCACACTTTATCAACCAACCAGCGCTACGAGTATACACGCTCAGTTACTCTGGCTGGAGAACGAGAGGCAGACCAAGAAGACGCTGGAGCGACTCAGTGGCAGACGCTCTCAGAACCCATGAGATATCTTTCCTCCAAGGCCACTCGCTTTGCCGCTGACAGAAGACTGTATCTCCTCGTGACGCCTATCAGCACAAGTGGAAGTAAAAACTAAAGTATACATTATGGAGTTAATGGTGAACGAGCTACTGAATAATGACTTAGCAGTACACTAGATGCCTTATATTTGTGGACTTCTACTAAACTATACAGATCCTAGATTTGATAATGGCTAACGAGCAAGTCTTGTCGACTCTGAGTAATGGTTTTGGTCCTCACCGTGTACACTCTAATTGTGGCCAAGTACCAAGCTTAGTAAATAACAAAAATACACACTCTTAGGCGATCATGTCTATTTCGATACATGACTGACGAGGCAGATTTCTTTTCTCGCAGTAGGTTGCCGTTTCTTTCTGCGGTAGACCAGTTGCCATCCAAGGCTATAGAACCTGATCTTTGCTGCTATTTACCCATAGCTGGGGAGATAAGAAGAGGATTCATACCTTTCCCAAGGATATTAGCATGTAAGTGAATGTAATGGATTCCACTGGAATTCGAACTCGGCTCTCCGATTCCTGAATTCGAGCCGCTGTCCATTAAACCATAATAATACTATATATACGTGTCTATATTTCCGTGATGAGATATTGTAATTATTTTCAGTATTTACATTGTTCGCACTCTTGTCCTCATTATTGTTGTCATATACACGACGTTTGGGCCGTTGTACGCTCCGGCCTTCTTCAGGTGAGTTCATTACCCGGGTGCAGCACAAGTGAAAAAAAAAAAATTAAAGAGTTAAAGGGAAATAACTGAAACTGAGATATCCGTAAGAGGCATGGCACGGGGAACAATAACAGTACGCTTTCGTCGACGTCCTCAAGGGGGAAACGCGTCACAAAATACTTTATCTAATTTGTCATACATTTTCTCCAATGTATATATATATATATATATATATATGTAATTACATGAATCATTCATACAAAAAACAAATATAGAGGATAATGATTTAAATGGCGAGAATGATTCATGTAATTATAAATTGAACTGCACCTATAATCGAAATATATATATATATATATATATATATATATATATATATATATATATATATATATATATATATATATATGTGTGTGTGTGTGTGTGTGTGTGCGTGTGTGTTCCTTAGAGTATATTAGGGTAACTTGCAGTAATTTAAGAAAAACGTAACTATGAAAAGAAAATGTCGCTCATACACAATAATCTATCAAACATATTAATCATTAATAAGAGAAAAAGAAGTTGAACCCCAATTTCGATTTCAAGAATGACACGTGTATGTACAGTGTCTATATCTTATATTAATAGAAGGAAATGAAGGTTTCAGTTCGAAATCCCAAACGCCCGAAGAAGACCGAATCGTACTACGGCCGAAACGTCGTGAATATGACAACAAAGACGAGGACAAAAGTCCGAACAATGTGAATACTGTAAACAACTATATATATATATATATATATATATATGTCTATCCTAGGCACTCCAAGTTAAATTGCTTTCAAGATATACCGTGTTTAGCAGTATGTGTTCAAAGTAGAAGCATCATTTATATATATCCGCGTCTCGTATACACGAGTTTGTCGTTGCTTGGAAATCTTCATGCAACAAAACAGACTATCATTATTGTTTCGTCCGTGTATTGTTTAATATATTGAAATGCAATTGTCATCTTTGATAATGGCTTATGCAAGCCGAAATCTTAAATTTAAAAAAAATGTATCAATACGGTGTTTTTCTTTCATCTTTCAATGATAATGTTATTAAACTCGTCAGACAATATGAAAGGAACTTACTTAAAATAAAAAGACAAAACTTGTCCATATTATTCAATGAAACATGCATCAATATATATATATATATATATATATATATATATATATATATATACGTTTATCTTAGCCAAGTTAAAATGCTTTCAAGATATACCGTGTTTAGCAGTATGTGTTCAAAGTAGAAGCATAATTCATTTTTCGTTGTTGTTATGCTAATGGCTTCCACCAAACTAACAAAATTATCTCATCAGTTTTCTCTTGAAATCAGCATCGACTGTTTCGCTGGGAAAGGAATGGGCTTTCTACTGTGCGTGTCATGCAGCGCTCTCTTCGAGGCAAAGCGAAATGCGAAGAAACATGGACGTCTCGGCACACCAAACGCATTTTGCCACTTGACAATTACAAGTTCAGCTTCGGTGGCTTTGGCGCGAAATATATAGGCGAACATGGCAGCCAGCAGGAAGGCATCGTTTCGAATTTACATTTGATTGATTGCTCTCATTGAATTACAGGAACATTTGTAAATTACGCCTCACAGGACTCAGGATGAATCCATTATTAGAAGAAATAGCTTTGTCGAAATAATTCTATATTTGATGTATAGAATTCCTTTTTAAGAACAAAGACTCGACGAAAACGAGACAAATTTTTCTGTCTATGTTTGTGGATATAACGGAAGATATTCGATCCATTCATATACATATATACAGAATAAGTCGCTAGAAACATTTCATCGGGTCAGCCTAGATAATACATCGTACTATATATATATATATATATATATATATATATATATATATTATTTTAAGATATTAAAACAAAAAAAATTTAGAAATCGCTACACAATTACAATCATGTTTCAACACCATAAATGTGGCTCCTCGGGCGAATGCCAAACCAACGACAGGTGAAAGATTTAATTTCAAAAGCAGAATACTTTTAAAATTTATGTCTGTGCGTTTTGCCGTGATTAACAAATCGAATGTGACCTACACTAAATTCAAAACGGAAAAAAAATTCAATATAGGTCATGACATGAAGTTGTCTGCATATAAATCCTAGACAATTACCTTAAATTAATCTTTCGCTCGCCATTGGTTTGACATGTCCCGAGGAGACACATTTGCGGTGTTATAACTGTGTAATGATTTTTAAACATGTTTTTGTTTTAATATCCTTAAAATAATATTTAGCGCTACTCTATTGAGCCCGCTTTTAAATTAAATGTCAAGTACAGTGGGATTTTACCTATATATATATATATATATATATAGACACATGAACACACACACACATATATATATATATTGTTTAAAATTTGTTATATATATATATAGTTGAATAGTGCTATAAACGAGATAAGAGTATAGATACAAAAGAATCAATATTTCTTCAGTTGTATCTATATAATATATCGTACTGTATATATACATACATACATGCAGGTATAGATATATATGAACACTTTGACGTGGTGTAATGCTTAGCAAACTTATCTCGCTAGATCAGTTAAGACTGTATAGTGAGTTCGATCCTTACTGGGTGCCTCACACATTTGGCATCGTGCCGCATCTAAGAAACACTCGACGTGGTGAAATGCTAAGCAAGCTTGTCTTGCTAGAACAATTAAGACTGAGTAGGGATTTCGATTGTCACTGTGTGTCCCATAATTTCAGCCTTGTGCCACACCAAAGCTACACTTAGAAAATAGCAATATATATATATATATATATATATATATATATAGTTAAGTTATGAAAAACTTGGTAATCCGTATGGGTAATCCCAAGGAGGATGAAATCCTGAGAGCTCAATGTAAATCCAGAGCTAATATTTTAAAGAAAAGAGACCATTTAAGGTACCATTATATTTTATTTCACCAGAGCCCTTCTAAAGGACACCGGATCATCAGATAGCACTTCCAAAAGGCCTATCTGATGATCCGGCTTTCTTTAAAAAGGCTTTGGTGAAATAAATTATTATAATGGTACCTTAAAGTGGTCTGTTTTTCTTTAATATATATATATATATATATATATATATATATATATATATATATATACGTGTTAACGATATATATTTTTATATATCAAGAACAATTTTGGGAGAAAATGTATGACAAAATGGAAAAAGTCCTCTAGGACTTCTTTAAACTAAATATTTTATATTGGTAGGACTACACATGCGCACGAATGAGGGATGCTGGGAGCTTTTAATTTAATTTTTTTTCTAGCAGATTTCATTTAGATTTCTTGTCATTTTCTTTCCATGACCTTTTTTAGTAGATATCCCAGAGTTGATCGCAAGGTCATCTACAGTAATTTTGCTCGATGGCTCTTACATTTCGCCATTCCTGACAGAACTCCTGTTATCACAGTGTAGGATATCTACTAACAAAAGCGATGGAAAGAAAAAGAAAAATACTCTGAACGAAATTGGTTAGATAAAAAAAAATTAAAATTCCCAGGATCCCTCATTCGTGCGCATGTGCAGTTGAAGTAATTTAGTCCGTTGACATTCTAAAGGGCGAAACGCGTCACAAAAACACTTTACCTACTTTGTCATACATATTTCTCCAATATATATATATATATATATATGAAAACAAAATATATCTCATACGCAATAATTTATCAAACACATTAATCATAAATAAAAAAGAATTTGAAACAAAACTTCGGTATCTATGGCTATTATTTTATTAATTTATATATTTAAGTTATTTGTTTTGTATATTTTTCTTTCGTATATTATTGGCTTATCTGCTTTGGAACATGGAATAAATTTTATTATGTTCGTGTCATTGGATCTTATTTAGTATTTTCGTCATCCTGTCGTTGTTGGTAGTATAATAGGAAATAGTAAAGAGAAAAACAAAAACAAATTCCTTCCCTGTAACCTAAAGCCACATCATTATGAAAGAGAGTAAATAAAATCATATATCTACCAAATCTTAGAACAAAAAAAATATAGAAAACAAATGATTAAATCTCCTTCTGTTTCTATTATAGGGAACTTTTCTCACACAAATGATAAAATTCTACTTGTTCTGCAAGACTTGACAGTAGCTACGGAAGAATGAGCGACTCATTAAAAGGCAGTAAGTACGTCATATTCGGTGTGTTCATGTTGGTTTAATTAAACTGCATCGTGATCCAAATTAATGCAGGAAATACTTACAAATATATTTATCAATAAATGGATGATCAATTAACTAGGGAGGCAATTAGCCAGAAACTATATTTCTCTCGCTATATATATATATATATATATATATATATATATATATATATAAGTAACGAAAATATTGGTAATTCGTATAGATAATCCCAAGGAGGATGAAATCCGGAGAGCTCAATATTAAGTCAGAGCGAATAATTTAATTAAAAAAAACCCAAAAAACAGACCACTTTCAGGTTCCATTAGTTATAATTTATTTCACCAGAGATTTTATTTTTCTCTGGATCTTCAGACTTTACTTTCAAGAGTGAAAAAAATTAATTTACACGTTTGAAGCACAGTATTAGGCATATAAGGTAACTTAGAGGGTGGTGAGGGATAGTTTGAGTGACATGGTCGAATTTATAGAGGGAAGGGAGAGTTTTAAAATGTATTTTTCTTTTTCTTTCAATACTTAATATTGAGGAGGAGGGGGTAAGGATCAGACATTGACCTATTTAATCGGTCAACTCACCGGAAAAAAGAGAAAAGAAAAAAAGGAAGCAGGAAAAGAGAAAAAGGGGGGAAGTAAAGAGATAAGAAATAAGAGATGGACGTAGGGTTTTGAAGGAAGGAGAAGGGTGGTATAGCTTGATGTTTGGACAATATATTCATCTCTCTCTCTCTCTCTATGTATATATATATATATATATATATATATATATATATATATATATATATATATATGAGATAACGATATATATTTCATATATAAAGAACAGTATTAGGGAAATTTTATCTCTGTATATCTATCTATCTATCTATCTTGGGGACATTTTATGATATAGTATAAAAAAGATTATTTATGACGCGTTTCGTCCCTCTGGAAATCATCGAATTAAATTTGTTATGTTGGTAGGACTACACATGTGCACCGCAGGGCTTGCTGGGAATTTTAGAATTGTATTTTTTCTAATATCACAGTGTGGAATGCCTACCTAAAAGTGATGTAAAGAAAAAGAAAAAAGACCCTAAATGAATTAGGCTGCAAAAAATCTAAAATTACCACCACCTCCATTTCGTGCGCATGCGTAGCCCTACCAGCGTAAGAAATTTAGTTCAATGAAGACAAAACGCGTCACAAGTAAACTTTTTTACCCTTTTCATAAATCCCCACCACGCACACACACACACACATATATATATATATATAATTATATTTATATTTCCGTCATTTCATGCACAAATATACTCGCACCTCTCTCTCTCTCTCTTTATCTATCTATCTATCTCAGTCTTTTAATTCTCTATCTGTCATATATATATATATATATATATATGTGTGTGTGTGTGTGTGTGTGTGTGTGTGTAGAATAGATAGGTTGGTTAATAAAATGAAGGGCAAACGAAAAGATACCAATATATTCAGGACGAGAATATTTATTAAATATCAAACTTTTGACAGGAATGAAGCACGTCGAGAAAGGTTTTAACTTTGTAGTTTTCGGACACGCCTGTGTCCTTTATCAAAGATCCGAGCAACAAACACAGAAATGAGAATTAATCACCGACAGATATTTTTGGAAAGGTTTTTTCAAGAGGAAATCGTATTATGAACAAAACCAGATCTCTGTGCGATACCATTTATGAAAATAAATTTAAATTTTGATCGCTGTAAAAGTACTAAGCAGATTTAGTGTTATTAGTGACACTGACCATGATATTGTAAACAGTGATGAAGAGAGTTATATGTTGGGGGAGAAGGCGTCTTATGCTTAGCAAAACTTGACAGATAACGTGGTCGAGTGTTGAAAGCCAGGGAACTATAGCCGGAATATGTTGTGATGGGGGAGAAAAAGGGAATATATAATAATAAAATTAAATTAAAGTAAGAAAAATAATAAAATAAAATAAAAATAAAATATTATATCATGGAACATAATTATTGATAAATCAAGATGTCACATTCAACCTAAGAAAAGGTACATATCAACCATATAGAAACGACAACGACAGATCACTTTCCATACACTCATCTTCCAACCACGTTCAACAATAATCAAGCAGACCCCCAAATCAATTAACCGCTAGTTATCTGGCAATTCTTCTAACGAAACAATCTTCAACGAAGGCAAAAATGTTTATGAAAAAGCCCTAAAAGATAGAGAGTTTCCAGAAACAGTCACATACACACTACACAGCCCCAAAAATCAACAGGTAAAGAAACATGACATAGTTTAACCCAGCGTACAACAAAAACGTAAAGTAAACGTCGAAAAATATTACAGTCATACACAAATACCTCTCCCCATCTAGCCCTGTTCACAAGGTTTTCAATAGAAACACAGTAAAAATCAGGTACAGTTGCAACGAGGACGTGATACAAATACTAAAAAAAGCACAGCAGAAAAATAACCAACAACCCACCTGTACAAACCAAATCTAGCTGTAACTGCAAGGATATAGAGCGAATGCCCCTTAAATGGTAATTTCATTTAAAACAATGTAATATATCAAGCAGATAACTATGAAAAATCTACATAGGTGTAACTGAAGAACCCTGGAAACATAGAAACTACGCACATAAAACATCCTTCACAAATGGTAAATACGCAAACAGTACAATGCTTTCTAAACTCATATGGGAAATTAAAAACAAAAACCAAATTGCATAAAAAATATGTAAAATAAGAAAAACTGCATCAGCCTCAATCCAAAAAGTGTAAATTCTGTAGGGAGGAGAAAATAACTATCGCCTTTAAGTGCCAACACAAATTACTAAATAAACGACCAGAATATATGTCAAAAGGTAGACACGAAAACGAATCTTTACTGCTTTACTTAAAAATCGAAAAAAAAAAAGAGTCAACTTTGTAAAATAACAGCCTGATAAATGCAAATATATGGCAGACAGTTCAAATTCCTCCTCACGTTTTGAAAGACCGCTTCGCCTTGAAGAGATAAAAACAATGCAGAAGGAATCCGAATGAACTTGAAACTCGATTGATGTTTAAAGCATGGAGATTCATTGAGAATGGAACCGTTTAGCGCGACTGAAGCAAACTCTGGATGTAAACGGTGACGGAACAATACCAACCTGGTACCTATAAATATCAATTAAGAATATTTAGCACCGGCGAAATGCACGTATTTACTAATTTGTCTCCTGGGCAATGAACCTATAAAGTAATGCAATGAAGAGAAAGTAAGCATTAATAATAATAATAATAATAATAATAATAATAATCTAAAAATATGTGGTCAATAAATATCTAAGAAAAAATGCTTCCATATCTCAGAACTCTGCTAAATGATTTCAAAAAAGGATTGTATCAGACATTATATAAAAAGTGGGAAATATTATTGTTGTGACCTAGGGAAGGTTACTGAATAGAATAATCAAACGAAGGTTGGTAATGACCGATAATACTTAGGACACGAACAACGCATATAAGATTCGCCAGCAGCGCGTAGAAGTAGTCAACTGCTAGAAGTGAGTCAAGTGAATTCCACAATGAATCTTCAACTGCAGGATATCTACCAACCGCCCTACGCGGTCAGATGTGACACAAGGCCGAATTTAATGTGGGGTATCCAAGCCCATAGGCTCAGCCAAAAATTCCCCGTAGACCCCATATAAAAAGGGGTCGGGTAGCTGTTTCCCGAGAGGAGACTATCCGACATATCCTCGTCTAAGGAACCTCTCTGCCCGGAGACAGAGAATTTGACTAGCACAGCTGGAGACGAATCTCCGACTGCAGACCAACATACAGTATTTACTACTGTATTTATGTGAATGGGGACATACCCATTATTGTTCGTAGGTATGCTACAGTAATTATAATGAATGCTTTCACAAAAATCAACAGTTCCTGTTAAGTGGTTGAAGAAGTATGACTTAAGATATATGTTTCTAAAACATAACCTATAATCTTTAATTTTTTTATATCGTTATCACCCCATACAAGGCAATAAAGCCACTAAAACACAAGGGGTTACGGCGTGTAGAAGAATTAGGAATAGATACCATAATGATGAACAGAAAGACGAGATAGTAATCAGTCGGATAGTAGATAGAGATTGACATTGTATTTAAAATTTTGCTGGAAAGAATGGAGCCGGAAGATATTTCCACAAGCGAGAAGTGCGAACGAAGAAACTGTTAATATAGAACCTACGGCTACATCTAGCCAATAAACTGTAAACCCAGTCTAGTACTGCGCTTAAATTAAAAAAAAAAAAACTCTAGGTACTATATCGTAGAGCGATATTTATTCTGCTATGCACAGAAATGTGGCACAAAGCCAAAATGAGGAATAAGGGAAAAGAACAGTCTTGTTCTGTCTTAGCATTAAACTTAGCTAGCCCATACCATAGCAGAGGGATCATCCGAACAATGACCATGAAATTATTTTTAGAAAAGGCACAGAGAAGTAAAATAGTATATATAATATTATTTTTTTTTAAATATATTTAAATATAATTTTATATCTGTTTATTGTTATTTTACTGTTTTGACGTTTCTAATATTATGAACGGACGACGTAAACTCGAGTAAAACGGCGTAAGGCGAGTTTTACTTTTTCCATATAATATACAGGGTGTTTCAAAAAATTTGATATCATTTCGCAATCTAATAACTTTGTTAGATCTCCTTCAAATGACTTCAAATTTTAATAGCATCTTTATGTTTAATGTTTGTTTTGTTTTTATGTCTTTATGTTTTTGTGTTTTTCTTATTTGTATTTTTATATTCTTTAATCTTTAATCTTTTTCTTTATAGGTATAAAAATGTTATTTAGTAGAAGAGAGAAGGCGTTTTGTGTGTTCACATAATCCACATGCTTTTGAATTTCTCATTCAGATTTGGAAGAATAAATCATATGATCTTCAATATTAATACTTTTTAATTTCATTTGCATTAATCATGTACTTTCTGTGATATTTACATCTCAAAGGATATCAAATTTTTTGAAACACCCTGTATAAGAAAAACCGACGAATCTTCGAAAATGACTTAACTCAAAACGACTTAAGCCGCGACATCACTGTAATGATGACACAGTCTTTTGAAACACACCTGTAATTACCTTCAATGCGCAATATATGATTTTCAGTTCTGAATGTTATTTGCTAATAAATCTTATACAGAAAATTAAAAATATGAAATTCGAAAATTTCACATAAACTTTTAAGATCGGTCTACAAAAGTATGAATCATTATGAAATTGTTGAATTCATTCATAGCTATTTTATTTTTCGGGCAGCTAAGTTTTTTTTTTTTTTCTGGACAAACAAAATTAATAAAATTACCCTACGAAGAATGAAGTCGTCTGAATGATTTAGATGGATAATTTTATTAGAAATAGGCTAAACTTCCTCTACGCACACTTTTCTCCCAACCGATTCTTGAAGATTTCACTTCTGGATCGAGACAAGGAAAGGTAGACATAAGTACCACATAAAATGGCGCATGCGGAAAAAAAAAAAAAAACAAAGAAAAGAAACGGAAGTCTTCTAAGGCGCATGCGCTTTCACAAAATGAACGTTGTTTTCCATAACTCACAATATCTTTTGCGTCAGTCTCTTTGAAGACGCGCAATTTGTGCACGCCGGTGAGTGTGTGTTTATTAATGTGTCCTTGACGGCTTCAGCTAGCAAATATTGGTAGGTATGATTTGGTTACGCTTGATCATAGATAATCATCCGTTTGTGAGATTCTTTGCGGGTTTGTTTCATAGCGTTGTGTATAAATCTAAAGGAATTAGTGAGACGCAAGTGTATATATTCAAAGCAATCATGTGTGTATCTGCATCTCTCTGCTAATCGTGGATGCATCAACTCTGGCAGGGATTGCAACACAATGCAGCGATGGATTCAACTACTGCTGCGGGGCTAAAGGCAAAGGAGTGAAGACGATGCTTTGAGAAAGAGAGAAGTGGGCGTCAGGTGATTCTATACACCATGAATACATAATAAATAAGAATCAAAATATCAATGTTGATGATGATGATTATGATTATGATTATGATGAGACTGTAAGCATTCATGAAGATGGAAAGTGGAAAGAGGAGGTGAGAAATAAATGCAACATGGAATTGAGGGATTATCTTAAGTCAGCCAAGATTTTCTGTGGATTACAATTGATCGTATTTTCTACATGCGATGTCACTCTTTCCATTCGCCTCAAAATGGTATTCATCAATAGTAGAGATAGCTGAATGCAGGCAATTAAAATGCATATGAATAGATAGATGGATAGGTAGATAGGTAGGTAGGTAGGTAGGTAGATAGATATGAGTAGACAGAGATATGGATAGATAAAAACAGACTGAGATAGAAAAATATATAGATAAATAGAAACTGACTGATATATATATATATATATATATATATATATATATATATATATAAAAGTATATATATATGTGTGTGTGTGTGTGTGTGTGTGTGTGTGTGTGTGCGTGTGTGTGATAAGGGACTGAAATAGATAGATAGATAGATAGATAGACAGATAGTATGAACAGACTGAGATGGATAAATAGATAGATAGGAACAAGCCTAGATACATAAATCGATATAGTGAAAGTGACAGAGTGATAATAAAGATATGAACATCTACAGATACCTAAAAAGATATGCATACACACACACACACACACACACACATATATATATATATAGATAGATAGATAGATAGATAGATAGATAGATAGATAGATAGATCGATCTATATATAAAGGCTGACAGAAAAGTAACTCCCTATTTTACGTATCATGTGCTCTCCCATCTAAGTATAAGTCGGGAGAGTCCATCAAATATAAAATAAGGAATTATTGTTCAAACACCATATATATATATATATTCAACACCATCACTTGATAAAACATAAGAAGTGTTGAAACATTTTTGTAGTGATTTTATAACATATGTTACACTACGTTGGCGTTAAACTTTCGGTATCTTCAGGCGATACGGTCTAATCAGCTTGGATCGCCTGAAGATGCCAAAAGGTTGAAACCAATGTAGTGTGCTAGGCTGATCTCATAATTTTTTTAAATTCAAAAGCCTTGCATGTTCATATTTTCTTTTCTTTATAATTGTATTGAGCACATCTTAATACTACTTTGACCAATAAATTTTTCATAATTATATATATATATATATATAATTATTTTTTTAAAAATATGATTCTATTGTGACACAGAAATTACTATTTTTCGAAACTGACTCAAGTCATAAAACAGTAATTTCTGTCACAATGGAATCATATTTAAAAAAAAATAATTATAATTTTAAACTCTACTTTTGTATCGAGCACTATATTTTAAAAATAAAAACTTAAATACTAAAGAACTTTGGATCATTAATCTAGTTGTTCTTTCCTGGTGCATCACTGTACACACAAACATACGTATATCTATCTATCTATCTATCTATCTATCTATCTATCTATATATATATATATATATATATATATATATATATATCGCGTGTGTGTAAAAGTTTTCGTTACATTTCTCTGTGTCCAATGATACTGTTTGTGATAGAGCACTTTCAATTATTCTTCTGTTCATTTCAAGATTCAGATTTATGGTAAAGGCTTATCTTTCCTACATTCTAATATTTTTAAAACGCGTAGGTCTTCGTTGTGCTTAATCCTGACAAGCGAGCTTTTCCCTCCTCTAAATCGCTTTAGTTTTTGGAAGGCATATTTTGCTGTTCCAATTTCTGTGTCATATTTTCCTTTGGCCGTTAAGACGCTTCCCACATAACGGAATTTCTATACTTTCTTGGCTTCGACATCTCCAGTTGGTTGTACGCATCTTGGGCTGTCTCTGCTACCGCGAGACATTCTGTCTTCTCTTTTATTAACTTGTTTCCGAACTCCTCCAGTAACCTTTGTGCCTACTAGAAGAAGAAGAAGAAGAAAGAGGAGGAGGAAGAGGAGGACAAGAAGAAGAAGGAGGAGGAGGAGGACAAGAAAAAGGAGGAGGAGGAGGAGGAAGAGGAGAAGAAGGCGCAGGAGGGCGAGAAGAAGAAGAAGAAGGGGGAGTACGAGGAGAACGAGAAACAAGTAGAACAAAAGAAGGAAGAGGAGGAGGGCGAAGACGAGGAGGACAAGAAGAAGAAAAAGAAGAGGGCGAGGATGAGAAGAAGAAGAAGGAGGAGGAGGGAGAGTGGAAGAAGGTGGAGGATGGCGAGGGCGAGGAGGGCGAGGGCAAGAAAAAGGAGGAGGAGGAGGAGAACGAGGAACAAGAAGAAGAAGAAAGAGGATGAGGAGGAGGGCGAGGATGAGAAGAAGAAGAAGAAGAAGAAGGAGAAGGAAGAGGGGAAGGAGGGGGAGGATTGCGTGGAGGGCAACGGCGAGGACGAGGACAAGAAGAAGAAGAAGAAAAAAAATGGGGAGGACGACGAGAACGAGAAACAAGAAGAAGAAGGAGGCGGAGTAGGACGAGGAGGACGAGAAGAAGAAGAAGAAGAAGAAGAAGAAGAAGAAGGAGGAGGAGGCGAGGATGAGAAGAAGAAGGAGGAGGAAGAGGGGAAGGTGGAGGAGGATGGCGAGAAGGGGTAGGACGATGCGAACGAGAAACAAGAAGGGGGAGGCGGGGTAGGACGAGGAGGACGAGATGAAGAAGAAGAAGAAGAAGAGGAGGACGAGGAAAAGAGGAAGAAGGAAGAGGAGGAAGAGGAGGCGGAAGAGAAGAAGAAGAAGAAAATATTATTATTCTTTTTCTTTTTATTTTTCTATAAACGCACTTTACTAGACGGAAGCTTTCCACCGATTATGAGTGGCTCATTATCCTACCGTCCTGTCTCAATGTTTAAACGTAGGGTCATTTGTGACACGCTTCGGCGGTCATATCTTTTTAGATTCATGATCGTCCAAGGATATTTGCGTATCCGTGAATGTAACAAATCCGACTGGAATTAGAACTAGGCTCTCCTATTTCATATTCCGAGTCGTCATCCGTTACACCATCTGCACATTGCACATCCAAGCTTGCAGTACCTGATATTCCTTAGCCGTCGCCCATCAACGTACTGACCAGACTCGACTTTAATTACCTTCGATTATCTGACGAGAGCCGTTGTGTCAACGTGATATGGCCATAAGCTTATGAGAATAACTCCCTTCCAATTGTTAAGCAGACGAACCATGTTAACAATTACACCACGCCGAGGGCCCTATAATTGATGTTACAGTGGCAGTCTGAGAGTGACGTGTATAGAGAATAGGGTGGATACAGAAGGACTTCCTACTCCATTTTGCTGATTCAATTTGTAATAGGTGGACGTTCATAATACAGTAAAATTACTGATCCTTATCCATAAAAGTATTTTCCGTTCCATTATATATATATATATATATATATATATATATATATATATATATATATATATATATATTTGTGTTCCACGCATGCTGACAAAAACACGAAAATGGAAATAGATCTAAGTACACACAGATAAGTATGCCGATAACTCCTTCACCATTTCTCGGACCAATCTTAATTGTTTTATAACCCTTCACGCAGAACTTTTCACTGCCAGTTCAAGGAAGACACAAAAAAGAGAATGCCTCACATCGAGAATATTTAACATCGAAAAACATAAGAAAAAAATTAATTATTTTTAATATTTGTAAATCTTCACCCCCGACGGTCGCGAGACCGGAATCACGTGTAGCAAAATTAAAAAAAATAAAGACTAGTATTTACACACACACACACACACACACACACACACACATATATATATATATATATATATATATATATATATATATATATATGAAAAAATTTGTCCGATTTAACCAGTAGAAGACAATATTTATGAATAAAAATGACAATAGGAAACTGGTAATTACCAGTATTTCTATTGTCATTTTTACTCATAAATATATATATATATATATATATATATATATATATATATATATAATTCAAGAATTTCGAATCTTTCTTTGTAAAATGTCCTATATAATAATTTAATATGATTGATAAATTAAATACTTAGGTTGAGCACATCACATTATCTGTTTGGTTTATACATCTAGATCAGTATGTCACAAACAACTAATATAGTTCTAACATAATTAAATGTTAATGGACAACCCCAGAATCAATATATAGGGCTGATTAGAAAGACTCAAAATTCGAGAAAGCATTATATTGCACATTATTTTATAGAGAAACGTATCTATCTATCTATCTTTATAGATATATATATATATATATATTAAAAAGTTCCGTCAAAAAACTAATAAGAGCTCACAACATGGAAGTCGGTTCCCTGAAAATTAAAAAAAAATCGTTGGAGACTACCAACCTGGATATTTATATGGAAATATAAAACTCCCATAAACCTGGATATCCGCTACGACCAAGTATTTCCCAGATCCCCAAAATTCTTGAACGCCATCATCACTCCATACCTACCCAACAATTACAGCATTACATCCACCCACGAATTCCTCCAAATTTTACATCTACTAAATCAATCCAAGCTATAACAGCGTCATTTGAGGTCGAAAACTTATTTACAAATGTCCCCCGTCGATCAAACTATTGACATTATCATCAATTCTTTGTATACTAATAATTCTATCCCTCCACCATCCGTCAAACCATCTATACTAAAAAAAAATTACTATACGCATGTACCACTAAAGTTCCATTCTATGACCATAATGACAACATTTACAGCCAAACTAATGGTGTTAGTATGGGAAATCAACTCGGTCCAGGTTTTTCCAACTATTACATATCTCATGTAGAAAATACGATATCTACACAGGTCCGTAAACCGAAAATATATGTTCGCTACGTAAATGATATTTTTATTTTAGCAAATAACATTAAAGAAATAGATACACCTAAGTCCACATTTGAGAAAAAAATCCGTCCTTAACTTTACCATTGAACTTAGTCAAAAAAACAAACTCCAATTCTTAGATGTTCTCGTAGAATATAGCAATAAAAATTTTATCACCTCATTATATATATATATATAAACAATATGGAAAACTTAACTTTAAAATGCCCACTCAGGTACAAAATAGCAGCAATAAAAAACTTCTTAAAAAGAGCACACCAGAATTCATCCTCTCGACTACTCTTCCTCAAAGAACTTAATAAAATAAGTAATAACGATAGTAAACACACAGTCAAAGATTACATACACATTTTTCACAAAAACCAAATGCACATTAACTGCAAACAAGACGAATCTTCACTAAGACATATTATAAAGAAATACACTTCCCCAACTGACCCAAATAAAAAACTCAAATTAATTATCTATTATAATAAAATTTTAGACAGCTAACCTTATCTTCAAAAATAACAACAAACCAGTTAAGTCGAAATTACAAAGAACGAACATTATCTGAGTTGAAATACACCTTAAGGAACTGTATTCCTGATTAAACCGGACTCATAAATAATTACATCGGTTACACAACTACATGCTTATCCAGACGCCTTACATTACACCAATCTGATCACAGCTCCATTAGAACCCATTTAAACACACACACAAATTTACCAGACTCTATTAGAAACATACTAGTAGAAAATAAAAATATATTAATTGCATCCACCTGCAAAAAAAGACAAAAAATAATGGAAGCTTTAATAATAAAAAAGAAAGAGCCAACTCTTAACAATATTAACTATGAACAAGGTCACAATGTGCTAACCGTATTCGGAAATTAAAAAAACATTTTTACAACACACTAAAACATACACATAATGCACACACTCAATTAAACTGAAAAATCGAATCATCCTTGATAATGGCTAAAGGTATAGTCGAAAGCGCTCGGCACTATAAAACATTTGGACAGTTTTTACACACTCTTTGTCCAGAAAAGGAAGCTCTTGTTAGAACACAAGAAACATTAAATAAAAAGCCTAACCGTAGTACCTAGTCTGTAGTTTCTAATGAAATATACATAAACGAAGGATTGCTGCCTAAATATCCAACTATATATATATGAGAATTTAATGTTGTTTGTTGATTTCTATTATAGTCCTTTGGCCGATTGTATCTACAACAGAAACTTTCAACGGGAAATTGGCTACGGATGTACCACGCTCTCTCGTAGGTTGCCTTGTCATTTGTCAAAATTAGTGCAGTTCGTGCACATATAAATCCACACAACGAAAATAATCAATATATATATATATATATATATATATATATATATATATATATATATATATATATATATATATGTGTGTGTGTGTGTGTGTGTGTGTTGTTCGATTCTTGTCCACATCTTTATTGTTATATTCCCGACGTTTCGGCCGTTGTACGCACCGGCTTTCGTCAGGTGATATACGGTAGAGTTTCGAACCGAATGCTTTATTCCGTCTACCGAGGTTGATTGTTTTATATATATATATATATATATATATATATATATATATATATATTGGCAGAATGTTTTATAAGGACATGTCTTATTGAATAATTTAATCTACTTATTTTCAATAGAACCCTTTCATAGACAAGCTTCTTAGTATCTGTCTATATATCTAAGATGAGGTATTATGTACACTATTTACATTATTCGGACTAATGTCCTCAACTTTTTCGCCATATTTATTAGATTTTTCGGCCGTTGTATGCTCCGGCTTTCTGCAGGTGGTTGGAATGTCGAACTGAACCCTTTATTTCGCTCACTCGGGTGGACTGTTCTAGTTCCACGTGCCATGTTTAATGGATGTCAGTTATCAGTTATCTCCTGTTAATTCCCTTCTCCAAGTTCTCCACTGCCTTAACCGGGTATTGAACTCACACTCTTTGGGTCCTGTCGCTGGATCTAACCAACGCCTTTATCCACTGTGCGATGTGTTCGACATTCAAACCACCTGAAGAAAACCGGAGCGTACAACGGCCGAAACGTTGTAATAAATATGGCGACAAAGATGAGGACAATAGTCCGAATAATGTAAATAAAGCTTCTTAGTATCCTTATTAAAGGAAGAGAGAAAATTACCATGATGTTAAATACCACAATGTCATCTTCAGGGTGTTTTTTCTAAGACAAAATTGTTGTATTCCTCATTTTTCTAAGACAAAATCTATTTATGTATGTATGCGATTTAAGCGTCTTTTTTTATTTCACCCCAAGCAAGGCGGGAAGCCACTAGGACGCAAGGGGTTACAGAAAATATAAAGCGAGATCAGATAGGAGTTTGCAAAACTATGAGAATTCCACAAATTCGCGGAACTTTTTTTTATTGAACTCTTTTTTTCGTATGCACCGTTTGACCAAAATGTTGGCAGAAATCAAAAAGAATAGATTCCAGTTTTCCAAAATAAAAATTTGGGCATGAAAAAGACGAGAAAATTGATTTTTTTAAAGAATTTCAATATTTGACTGCCAGGATTTGTCTACTCAAATAATAAATCATTTTTCAAGTTAGCCTAAATCTGCAGCTAATTTATGAAAATACTTTGTAAATTTTAAAACGTTTATTATATCCAATCATCGCTCGTCACTGGCAAAAATGTTAGTGTTATCTGTTTGCTACAGTTTGTAATACAGAAAAGCACCGATTAATTTCATGATGGCATTTTCATGACGAAATGTTTAAATTAATCAAATATTAAACTTATTGTAATTAATATTATTAATGTTCTTGATATTAAATATCAATGCTGGACAGTAAGAGAAGTAATGACATTATAAAAGATAGACAGTTGCTTCCTAAATTTAATTCAGGTGGACGGCAACTGATACGACACCGAGAAAAATGCAATGCAAAATTGAATAGACATTTCCTTGTCAAACAAATTCTACAAAACATATCTGAATCATTCCTTCTGGCCGAAGTGTGTGTGTATATGTCTGTATTTATTCTTTCAATCACAAAAAGAAAACAAAAAAACAACAACAAATCAACGTGAAAGAAAAGAGAGAGGGTGTGTGCTAATGAGTGAATATTTCGGTTCAAAAATGACATTGATGACTGAAACTGATAGTCGGCATATCATGTTGATTCCTGTATCCAAACTGTCTCTCCGTCTGCATGCGTCCCACTCACTCTCTCTTTCTCTCTCCCCCCCTCTCCCCATCTCTCTCTCTCACACAGACACACACACTGTATTCTGAAATTAAAAACATTTTTACATCAAACTAAAACATACACATAATGCACACACCCAATTAAACCGAAAAATCGAATCATCCTTGATAATGGCTAAAGATATAGCCGAAAGCGCTCGGAAATATAAAACATTTGGACAGTTCTTACACACCCTTTGTCCAGAAAAGAAAGCTTTTGTTCGAACACAAGAAAAATTAAATAAAAAGCTTAACCGTAGTAACTTGTCTGTCATTTTTAATCAAACATGCATAAACGAAGGATCGCTGTCTAAATATACAACTATATATATATATATATATATATATATATATATATATATATCCTACAGATTGCGTTTAGCAGTTTAGCTTGAAACAGAGTGTCGAATCTGTGTTTCATGTTTGTATGTGTGTGTACGTGTGAGTACCTGGGCATGTGTGTGCGTGGTCGTGCTCGTGTGGGGTTTTGTATTTCTGCATTTTTGTATTATATATAATATATATATATATATATATATATATATATATATATATATATATATATATATACACATACAAACATGAAACATGTACCTGTTTATCAACGCATCATGGTTACTGGTACTTTCCCGCCTTAAGCATTTTGGTTTGACAAATCGTTTAAAACGACAAACTGCTAATCACAATGTTATGTTGATTTCTATATTCACAGTATTTATATATATAATCTCTATGAACGATATGTTCCTGATAATAAGCAATCTCCCCTCCCCATGAATACAACGCAATATATATATATATATATATATATATATATATATATATATACATATATATTTTAGCGTCATTTACATATTTACATAGGCTCTATCTCTAATATTGTGCAATTTACCCTGTAAATATAGCGCACCTTAAAACTATATTTCTTCATATATATATATATATATATATATATATATATATATATATAAATATATATATAAACAAAATGAACACAACAAAGTAACTAATAATAACAAAGCAAAATGTCCTTAGCAACTGGAATAATTTAGAGAACGCTATTTTCATACTGGTAACTGAAAATTACTGTCACGTGACAGTACATGACGTAATTTTCAGTTGGCTACCATTACAGTTTTCCTATTGTCTTTTACATTTATAAATATTGTCTTTTTCTACAGGTTAACTCTGAGAAATTTTTTCATATATATATATATATATATATATATATATATATATATATATATATGTACGTATGTATATTTGTGTATTTAGGCAGCAATCCTTCTTTCCTGCACATTTCATTGAATAAGACAAAGAACTTTTATTTAGTTTTTTATACAATTTCTCTTAGGAGCTACTAATTTTTTTTTCCTTTTGGATGATAAATTATATAAAAACTGTCCGAATGTTCTTTTTATTCGAGAGCTTTAGGCTATACATTTAGCCATTTTCAAGGATTAAATATTTTAACTGTTAAATAAGAAATAGTTTGTTGTTATGTATGTTTTATAAAATGTTTTCATTTTTCAAAACACGGTCAAAATATTGTGTCCATGTTCAAAGTTAATATTATTAAGTGTTGGTTATATATAGTATATAAACTATTTCAAATAAATAAATATATATAAATAATACAGAGAGAAACAGTGAAATAGAATGCAAAGAGAGAAAATTATATAATTGTAGAATCAGATTTAGAATATATATATATATATATATATATATATCCCTATTTCAGTTTCTAATAAGAATACTTTACGAATGCCGTGCAAATGAAGTCAGTACACGCGGTGACACATTCACAAAAATTACACGTAGACGCAGACACTATTTGTTAGCGTTTAGATACTATGGTAGGATAAAATGCCCACGATTAAAGCAAATTCCATAAGAAGCATTGAAATTTCTTGAGAAACAAATAGAAACAAAAATGTATCAGTCTATATAAAGCAATGATAACAACCAAAATTGCATTATGAGCTCTGGTAAAAAAACAAAAAATATTATGATAACAACAAAAATTGCAATATGAGCACAGCTAAAAAAACGATTGCTGAAGACATTAGGTTTATAATACCCAGAAATTCATGCACAAATGTCCTCAAGGCCACATAGCATAGTGGATAAAGGCGTTAGTTACCAAAGAGTGTGAGTTCAATACCTGGTTAAGGCGGTGGAGAACGTGGAGAGAGGAATTAACAGGAGATAACTGATAAGTGACATCCATTAGACATGGCGCGTGAAAATCAGAACAGTCTACCCCAGCGAGCGAAATAAAGGGTTTCAATTCGGCATTCCAACCACCTGAAGAAAGCCGGAGAGTACAACGGCCGAAACGTTGTGATAAATATGGCAACAAAGATGAGGATGATAGTCCGAACAATGTAAAAAGAAATATGTATTAAATTGCTAAGTAGTATCAGTGCTCTTACGAAAGGATGCTGAGAATGTCATGGACGAAATGTGTTAGCAGCTAGGAAGTTTTAGAGAAAATGACACTTAAAAAGAGGTTTGGTTTATTTTGTTTTACGGAATATCAACCTCAATGCATTTTTATGATAGAATATGCATCCTTTGTAAGAAATCAGTTTTGTTGTTCAGTTTTCACTGACGTATTTTTTTTTAAGAGGGTTTGCTTTGGTTTCGTGTAATTTATCCTAAGGTATATCAATCTCAGTAAGTTATTTAATGCCGACAAGAATTTTAGGATTGCTTCGTATGAATAGAATAATGTATTCTTTGTAAGAAATCAATTTGTAGATCAGGTTTCGTTGATGTATTTTTGTAAAGAGGTTTTTTTTTTGTCGAGAGTCAAATGTATTGCTGGTATTTTTTTTTTTCAAAAATGTATTTACTGGTATTTTTTTAATATAAAAATCTATTTTTATACTTTCATGATGTTTTGACCACAGTTAGGGTCTTAACTATTTACAGGGACACCCTAACAGGTCCTACGACTCCGGGTCAAGGTGAATCTGGGAATAACAGCAATTAAGAGGTGACATATGATGCGGAAAGAGGGCTTTGGAGAATTTGACACTCACAGGACATACTGAAAACAAGAGAAATAGAAAGAAACGACGCTTGATATGATATGAAATTAAATCGGTGATAAACGAACAATAATAAAAAGGGGTGCTGAAAAGTTCTCAGTCTGACCAGGAAGCTTTTGCAAACGTTGCCGGACATCAGGTCAGATTTGGGAAAGCGGGTCGTATAAGCATGTCTTTTAATTGATAGGTCCTTTTTTATTTTGAATATTGGCGCCAGACAGTCTTCCTTATAAAAGATGACAGAAGTCGGAGTAAAATGTATAGTAAAAAAAACAAATATTGCTAAGCGCTATAACGATAGGAAGCTGGGGAGAGCCATGATCGTTCATGCCTTGAAGGGACACGGTACATGAAAGTAGAAGAGTTAATGTGGGGGATAGGTGAAGCTAAACATCTCAGTTTTAAAGCGTTTTTAAGTATACTTGCGATATTATGGTATAACCGCTGACATCAGGATGTGCCTTAAAATTTACACCTTAAAGGAGGAAAGGAATTATGGTGTTGAAATGATGGTTACCCACAAATTATGATGTCTAAGGGACGGTAACCCACGAATTATGATGCCGAAGGGAGGGTTACCCACGAATTATGATGTCGAAGGGATAGTTACCCACAAATTATGATGTCGAAGGAATGGTTACCCATGAATTATGATGTCGAAGGGATGGTTACCCACAAATTAATGTGTAATTACATTTTGTCTGTCCACAGTAATATTATGATGTCGAAGGGATGGTTACCGATGAATTATGACGCCGAAGGAATAGTTACCGACGAATTATGATGTTTAAGGGATGGTTACCGACGAATTATGATGTCGAAGGGATGGTTACCCACGAATTAGGATGTCGAAGGGATGGTTACCCACGAATTATAATGTCAAAGGGAAGGTTACCCACGAATTAAAGTGCAATTACATTTTGTCTGTCCACAGAAATATTATGATATCGAAAGGATGGTTACCAACGAATTATAATGTCGAAGGGATGGTTATCAATGAATTATGATGTCGAAGGGATGGTTACCCACGAATTAATGTGCAATTACATTTTGTCTGTCCACAGAAATATTATGATATCGAAGGTATGGTTACCGACGAATTGTGACGTCGAAGGTATGGTTACCGACGAATTATGATGTCGAAGGGATGGTTACCAACGAATTAAAATGCAATTGCATTTTGACTGTCCACAGAAGTATTATGAAAATGGCCTACGATCTTTTTATTCCTTCCATCAGAATGACTGATATTCCCTTCCAGCATGACAACTCTCTGTCTCTTCATTGTCTCACGTTTTCCAATGACATAAGGCGGAATGATTCAATCAATTGCTATGTCTACTGCGAAAAACGTAGGTTCATTATGTCGTCTTAGTCAATCTCCCTCGTTAGAATCTATCTTGCATATTTATAAGTCTACTACTCGTTTGTGCATCGGATATGGCTGCCAAAACTGGTCTGGTGCTTCTGCTATGTCTAGAGAGATTCTTGTGGAAATCCCAAGAAAAATCGGCAAGTATTTCCACGGTGATTGTTCTGGTGAACGTTCTACGTTGGCACCTCGACTTTACGAATTTGTTGTGCTAGATTGGCAGTTAGGTCTCATAATTACACTACTAAAATTGCTAGATGTAAACATAAGTTCTATCGTCAAAGATTTATCTGCAATATCAATCGCCATCATCTGTCCCCTTGAATCCTGTACTTTTAGTGTACTCTCCATTTCATTTATTCTCTGTAAACCCGTGCATCTTAGTGGCTTTATTGCCTTACTGGGGTGAAATAATTTTAAAAAAGACAATGATTTTCAATATTTCCCCCTGATCGTGATAGAGCTGATTCTTTACAAAATTCAAAGAGGGGTCTGTAACATAATTGATCCTGACCAAGCATGTCGACTTGAGTCACTTTCTCACGGACGTGACGTGGCTCCCTTCTGTCTTTTCTACAATTATTTTCATGAGAATTTCTCTGAAAATAATTTTTTTTCTTTGGTTTACTGTTGTAATAGCTAAATACATCCGACACTTTTATTCCAAGTTTATTTTATCGCGCTTCCCAGCTGTGGAACTCCCTTCCGTTTATTCTCTTCTCTGATAACTGCAATATTCAAAAATTTAAATGTAAAATAAATCGCCATCTTGTGTTTTCTTGAATCCTATTAATCTTTTATCCATTCATTAATCTTCGCTAATCTCCGTCTACATTTTCACTTTCACTACCTGTAACCACCCCAGGCCTACTAGTGGCATTCCAGCCTTTTTGTTTATGGTTAAGTTATTTTAAAAACAATATGTCGAAAATCGTTTCCGCGGTCGTGTGAGGGTTGATTTATTTTCCTCTTACAGTTTCTTTCCCAGAGATGCATTGTTGCGAAACTATTGCTACTATGCAATTATTCCATGGCAAAATTTCGGACGAGTTGCATTCTTTAGTTGCATCGGCTCAGATGTTTGTAGCCTAGATCCATCTTGCTACGTCCGCAGATTGGAATCCCTCCCATTTTTACGAATTTGGCAAGAAGAACGCTCCACGCAGAAGAAAGATTTCTCTCAAGACCCACTACTTTCTGGAACAGGTTCATGCGTAAAGGCTTCCAAGAAAACTGCAAATTAAACCTGTTCAAGTCTCCGGTTAATCGTTATCTATCCCCCATATTCTCATGACCACATTATCTTTATACCAAATAACTGATTCTTTCTCTTACTTTCATATCACACCACACATTCAGAAAGAGCCTATTGAATGGGCATACGATATTTCGACACGAAGTACGTCGAACCACCCGTTCCCGAACGATCAACGAAGTTAAGCAACGTTGGCCCTGAAGGGTGACCATTTGAGGATAAGTTCTGTAAGCTTTGAGGTACGGGTGGTGTAATGATTCGGAATTGTTAATCGGAGACCTGAGATCCAATTCCAGTCGGATTCTTCATATTCATTTACGCGCAAATATCCTTGGGAAAGGCATGAACCCACATTTTTTCACCTCAGCTATCGGTTAATTAGTAAGACTAAATCATTATTATCTCCAAAATTAATAAATCAATATCATCTCTAAAAAAATCTTAAAACCTAAATATATTTTCTGGCTTCAAATAACCTACAAAGGGTTGATAAACCATAAAAAACGAATCAATCAAACGTCTAGTGTTTAAAAAAAACCCAAAAAGGCCCAGAAAAAAAATCGAAATCCAATTTTCGTGATGTTTTTGTTCGGCGATTATAAACTTCATAAAACAGGAATTTCATCCGATGCAACTTAAGTGTCACAACGAAAACCATTATTTCAAAGAAACGTCATTCGGTCTGATGATATACAAGAATCTTAAAGATGGTTGAAACACTTATTTCAACGGGGAGAAAAGCCTACACATTTTAATTAAATGCTTTACATTTGAAAATCAACAAAATTCACTCGAACTAGATTTAAACCAAATAATGTTATGAGTTATGAAAATTAATATAATTACACAGTGACAAGCGAACAACAATACAAGATAGGCTGAAATTTGTTACCGTCTATGAAGCTTTTCCCAAAATAAAAAATTATTTGGTCAGATTTTGGAAAAATGGTTCTTATCATTATCTGTTTGAAGTAAAAGGTAATTTTTTATTTAGAATATTGGAGCTACGGAATCTTCCTTTGGATGATTCCACTTACTTAATATCTTTATGGGGTAAATAAAAAAAGATTAATTTGAGTTTTTTTTTTCAGTACATTGTGGGTTCGAACATTGAGTAATGATACTTCAATATTTTTCACCCACTCAGTTTCTATACAATACTGTACTTTGCTATCTGTCTTGCTTGCTTGCTATCTATCTATCTATTTATCTATCTATCTATCTATCTATCTATCTATCTATCTATCTATCTATCTATCTATCTATTCGGTGGTTTTGGAATCTCACGCCTATCTATCAAATGATTTTTGTACCTATTAAGCGGTTTTTGAAGCTCATATCTATCTAGCTATCTCTAAGTCTATTCATATCTATCTATCTATCTATCTATCTATCTATATATATATATATATATATCAGTTCAGTATATATCTATCAATCTGTGTGTATATATATTTCAGTTTAGTATATATATATATATATATATATATATATTTCAGTTCAATATTTACCTATTTATCTATCTCAGTTCAGTATCTATCTATCTATCTATCTATCTATCTATCTATCTATTCGGTGGTTTTGGAATCTCACGCCTATCTATCAAATGATTTTTGTACCTATTAAGCGGTTTTTGAAGCTCATATCTATCTAGCTATCTCTAAGTCTATTCATATCTATCTATCTATCTATCTATCTATCTATATATATATATATATATATATATATCAGTTCAGTATATATCTATCAATCTGTGTGTATATATATTTCAGTTTAGTATATATATATATATATATATATATATATTTTCAGTTCAATATTTACCTATTTATCTATCTCAGTTCAGTATCTATCTATCTATCTATCTATCTCTATCTATCTATCTATTCGGTGGTTTTTTGGAATCTCACGCCTATCTATCAAATGATTTTTGTACCTATTAAGCGGTTTTTGAAGCTCATATCTATCTAGCTATCTCTAAGTCTATTCATATCTATCTATCTATCTATCTATCTATCTATATATATATATATATATATATCAGTTCAGTATATATCTATCAATCTGTGTGTATATATATTTCAGTTTAGTATATATATATATATATATATATATATTTCAGTTCAATATTTACCTATTTATCTATTTCAGTTTTCTATCTATCTATCTATCTATCTATCTATTATCTATTCGGTGGTTTTGGGAATCTCACGCCTATCTATCAAATGATTTTTGTACCTATTAAGCGGTTTTTGAAGCTCATATCTATCTAGCTATCTCTAAGTCTATTCATATCTATCTATCTATCTATCTATCTATCTATCTATCTATCTATATATATATATATATATCAGTTCAGTATATATCTATCAATCTGTGTGTATATATATTTCAGTTTAGTATATATATATATATATATATATATATATATTTCAGTTCAATATTTACCTATTTATCTATTTCAGTTTTCTATCTATCTATCTATCTATCTATTATCTATTCGGTGGTTTTGGAATCTCACGCCTATCTATCAAATGATTTTGTACCTATTAAGCGGTTTTTTTGAAGCTCATATCTATCTAGCTATCTCTAAGTCTATTCATATCTATCTATCTATCTATCTATCTATCTATCTATCTATCTATATATATATATATATATATATCAGTTCAGTATATATCTATCAATCTGTGTGTATATATTTTCAGTTTAGTATATATATATATATATATATATATATATTTCAGTTCAATATTTACCTATTTATCTATTTCAGTTTTCTATCTATCTATCTATCTATTCGGTGGTTTTGGAATCTCATGCCTATCTATCAAATGATTTTTGTACCTATTAAGCGGTTTTTGAAGCTCATATCTATCTATCTATTCATATCTATTTTTCTATAAGTCTATCCATATCTATCTATCTATATCGGTTCAGTATTTATCTATCTATTTATCTACCTATCTGCGTGTATATATATTTTCAGTTTAGCATATATATATATATATATATATATATATATATATATATATATATATATATATATATGTATGTATGTATATATTTCAGTTCAATATTTACCTATTTATCTATTTCAGTTTCTATCTATCTATCAATCTATTCATATCTATCTATGTATCTATCTATCTATCTATCTATCTATCTATCTATCTCAGTTCAGTATCTATCTATCTATTTATCTATCTGTGTGTATATATATTTCAGTTTATATATATATATATATATATATATATATTTCAGTTCAATATTTACCTATTTTTTTTATTTCAGTTTAGTATCTATCTATCTATCTATCTATCTATCTATCTATCTATCTATCTATCTATCTATCTCAGTCTGTTCATTATCTATCTATCTATCTATCTATCTATCTATCTATCTATCTATTACGCGGTTCTTTAATCACATATCAATCTATCTCTCTACCAGGTGGCTTTTGGATCTCATATCTACCAATCAATCTAACTATCTGTATTTATTAAGCGGTTTTTGTATCTATCTATCTATCTATCTATCTATCTATCTATCTATCTATCTATCTATCTATCTATCAGTCTCCTCAGTAACATAAGCAAGCTTTTTGAGCCCATAAAAATAAGAACTTCGTCAAGTACCTTGAAAAGAACAATCTCTTCAGCGATGAGCAATATGGGTTTCAGTCGGCCTGTTCCGCTAACTATCATCATTCGCAGAATCAGTCAGGCTCTTGACGGCAAAAAACACCTCGAGGACCATAGCACGAGATGTCTCAAAGGGCCTTCGACGAACGGTGGCACAATGGTTTACTACACAAGCTCTCCAGTTACGGAATCACTGGAAGGGTCTTCTCGTTCATAAGATCCTTCCTAGCAGGTAGGCTCCTGAAGATATGAATGTCCAGTCCTCTGGAGCCCTAAAGGTCAAATCAGGCGTCTCCCAAGGATAAAGGATCAGTCTAAGAATATACTCAGATCATTTGTAAACAGCTATGCCGATGATAGAACTATATACGGGTGCACCTCTCAAACACTAGATGGCGACTGATCCCTGTTTGGATCTTGCACAAACTAACCAAACTGGTTACATTCAATGCCTCGAAGACCAACCCGGTAACATTTCATCTGACCTCGAATTGCCACCAATCAAGAGGTCGTCTCGGGAAAGCACCGTGCCTTGAAACACTGTTGCGCCTCAAAATCACATTCGACTTCACGCGGAATTCGTACATACGATCGATTGCTAAGGATGCAGGTAGAAGTGTCGGCTCTCTGTAACGCTCCAGTAAGTGACTGACTCCTCCTGCTATCCTCTCGCTTTACAAGAGCCAGATCAGTCCCAAAATGGATTACTGTTGTCAAATTTGGGCGAGAGCTGCCCAGACTTCACTCTTCGGCCTTGATACTGTTCAAAAGCGTCTCCTTGTGGGTGACAAATTATTTATTCTCCACCTTTCAACCTCTTTCCCACATGCGGGATGTGGCAAGCCTTTCGCTGCACTACCGCTATTTTCACGGAAAGTAACTCGGACGAACTACATTCCCTAGACCAGCCGAGGCAAAGCCTTCCTGCAAGGATACGCCATGGCACTTACATTGTAGCAAACCACCCACATTAACTCCGTATTGCCTCGGTGACAAGTAAGTTCCACTGGAGCAACGTCTTCTAATGAAACACTCTCCTGTGGAACCGACTCGCAACTGGATGTTTCGACGATATTGCCTGTTCAAGGTAATGGTTAACCGTTATCTTTCACTAATATACACACAAATGGCCTACAAACGTATTCCTCTACTTCGAATGAACCCCGGGCATTGTAAAAGATGAAACACTGCAAGATGAAACACTATCTATCTATCTATCTATCTATCTGTCTATCTATCTATCTATCTATCTATCTATCTATCTATCTATCTGTTATGATCCGGTTCCTTGTACCACGG
>CAHIKZ030002722.1:3657500-3667500 GCA_903632075.3 Acanthosepion pharaonis | reverse complement strand
TATATATATATATATATATATATATATATATATATTATAGGTTGTGCAAAAATAATGACGTAATAATGTCGTTTTTTCCTTAAAAATATGTCAACAAACGACATTACTACGTCATTATTTTTTGCAACGTAACGTAATATATATATATATATATATGATTTGGACAATTTTGCTGTTACACGTATATATATATATATATATATATATATATATATATATATATATATATATATATATATATATATAATGTAAATAATTAACATCGAAAACTTTCCAATTGTTAGATTAAGCTTTGAACCGTTGAATCTCAGAAATGATTAAAGATATCTTACTGGAATTATTCGAGGTTTTTGTAACACTATTTGGCTATACTTTGAACAATAAGAATGTATTTAGCTCTAAGTTGAAATGATGATCCCTATTGCTGTTGTGACCTCCCGATCCACTTTTGCATCCCTACTTTCTCTTTTTTAAACTAATTCACCATTCTCTTGATGGTTCTTGAATGGACTTTGACGATGGGGGCCAGAATATGAACGTTGGTACCATTACTGATGAACTGAATGATCTTTTTCCTCTCACCATTGCTCAGTTAGGAAGTCATAGTGACACGAAACGATTTTAACCTCTTCTCTTTGTAGCTAAATAACTCAAACGATTTTTCAGTGATTCTTGCGACAAACGCTATCAAGATGTAATGGCCTTATATGGTATATATATATATATATATATATATATATATATATATATATATATATGTGTGTGTGTGTTTATATATATATATATATATATATATATATATATTATATCAAACGCATTAAATATGAGAAATATTTTCATAGATATTTTCTGTTCATAGATTTTTTATGATACACTTATTTGACTAAATTCTCTGTTTTTTTTTTAATTAAATAGTATTAATTCCATTTACTGGCTTGAATGTTCGAGATATTTCGTAGAAATTATGCGACCTCCGACAAGGAACGAACCTCTTCCTATACGGAACTGCCATTAAGGCCAACGTGATATGACCGTTCAGAGAACTTCCTGTTGAACAAAGTTCGAATTAATCAGACGCATATTTTCTACGAAATTCCTCATTCAGGCCGGTAAATGTAATTAATACTGTTTAATTAAAAAAAAAAAACCGGACCATTTAATCAAATAAATATATGTATATATATATAAAAAACATATAAACAGAAAGTATGTAACATCTATCTATCTATCTATCTATCTATCTATCTATATATATATATATATATATATATATATATATATATATATATATATATATATGTATTATTATTATTATTATTATTATTATTATTATTAATAAAATTATTGGTAATTCGTATGGAATTTCCAAGACGATATAGATACGTTGAGAGCTCTATGTCAAAAGACAGTAAAAATTATTATATAATGACAAACACTTAAAATACTATATTTTTTGTGTTTTGTGTTTTATTTCATTTAAGCCGATAAAACATGGCTTCAAATCCTCAGACCTGTAAACCACATAAAATGGAAAATTTGCTTATGATTTTAGAACTAATTTACTTATGAATTGATTTTAGAACTAAAATATACTTTTCTATCTTTCTGCAGCTTACAGGTCTGAAGATTTGAAGCCGTGATTTATCGTCTTCAATGAAATAAAATATCACCTATGTTTTTTAAGTGTTTGTCATTATATAATAATTATGTACATATATGTGTGTTTGTATGCGTGTGTCTGTTTAAGTGTGTGTGTTTGTGTAAGTTTTGATATCTAATTCGATTTCATTAATTCTTAAGAAAGTAATTTCCATCTCTGTTTTTTCCTCGTTTTAACTGATAGATTGTTTAATTACATTTTGAGTGAATTATATAACATTTCTTGAAATTATAAATGACTAAATAAATTATTTACACTAATTACATTGTTCGGACAGTTGTCCTTATCATTGTTGTTTTCTTCATGACGTTTTCGTCGCTGTACACACTACACCTTGTTCAGGTGATTGGAATTTCGAACCGAACCGTTTATTTTATCTACCGGGACTTTTATCTACTAGAAAGTGGATAAAAGCGTTTGTTGAAGTATTCCAGTGATTTGAACCGAAAGAGTTGCGAGTTCAAACCCTGGCCACAACAGTGGTGAACAAATTCCCAGAGAATTGAGTTACTAAAAGGGAAAAAACTGAAAGTCATATATCCAGAAGAGGCATGGATCGTGTAGATAGAACAATCTACCAAAATGGGCGAAAAAAGGGTTGGGTTCGAAATTCTAAACACCTGAAGAAGGCCGAAGCGTCCAACGGCCAAAAAGTCGTGAATAAATAAACAAAAAAAACAAAAAAAAAACAATGAGAACAACAGTCCGAACAATGTAAACAGTGTAAATAAGTACAATAACTCATCTCAGAAAAATAAAGGGCTAAATTATCTGTAAAACGCGTATTTCATGCAATCATCTGATGACAAGTATAAACATATATATATATATATATATACAAACATATATATATATATATATATATATATATATATATATATATATATATATATATATATATATATATATATATATACATATACATATATATATATATGCATGCATATATATATATATATATATATATATATAAAATTAATTGATTTAAAATATCGTCTTTTTCGCTACACAGTTTCAACCATGTTTCAAAAATAAAAGCTAAAATTTAATTTAATTTTGCAATTACATTAAAAGCATTAGTTACATTTCCTCTTAAAGCGAATTTTAAATAAAATTAATTTATAATATTAATGCTCTGTAAATTTACATTGAGCACTATTTTGTAAAAATAAAAATATCTATAAGAACACCAGTTTTTTATATCTTACTTTCTTTCTTTTATATATATATATATATATATATATATATATATATATATAAATATATATATATATATATATATATATATATATATACATACATATATATATATATATATATATATATATATATACATATATATATGCACATATATATGCATATATATATATATATATATATATATACATATATATATATATATATATATATATATATATATATATATATATATATATATATATATATCTATGCATACATATATATATATATATATATATATATATATATATATGTGTGTGTGTGTGTGTGTGTGCGTGTGTGTGCGCGTGTGTGTGCGTGTGTGTGCGCGCGTGGGCTTAGAATGTTTGCTTTCTGAACATGAGACGCAGGTTTGAATCTCACCTCGGTTGAGGTGTTATGGGTCTGGAGGAGGAGGGGGCGATCCCAGCGTGGAAAGTGTCTGAAAATCGTACCACAGGTTGACTTAAGCCTTGTGAGTGAAATTGGGTCGACAGAACACTTGGGGAACCGTCGATAGCTGTCCTAGCACGAAGTCACAAGTCATCGTGGCCGATGTGCTTAAGGTTTCGAGAGTTCTGGCCTTGTTTACATTGGTGATCACGCTAGATAACACGCTCTCTGCCAGAATATATACATATGTGATGAGAAAAAGTGGAAAATTTATGAACGATGCGTTTCGCCGGGAAGCGTGTGGTCTCTTTGGTTTCTTCGGTTTATAATAAAAGAAAGACAAAACGATACGCGAGGGAAATGCATTGGGATATTGGCGATTATGTTTGAACTCTAAATCGTATTAAATTATATTATTTATATTATAAATCATATTAAATTATATTATAAATTAGGCGGACAGCCAGTCTTGAGTCTCATATGCTTTATCTCTGATACCGAGCACTTTATTCCATAAATAGAGCACACTTAAAAACTATATTTCTACACATTATACATATATATATATATATATATATATATATATATATATAATGTACTATATCACACACACACACACACACACACACACATATATATATATATATATATATTATAAGATGTATACATATGTATACTATTTATATATATATATATATATTTATATATACTTTCACTTCCAGGTGGGGCTTGACAAGGCATATAAAAAGACACATTAAAAATGATGTTCAAAGTCAACTTCCACCACCCGTAGATCATTTGACATGCCATATATGTAACAAGAAATGCAGATCAATGGCTGGCTTTATGAGCCACTGTTGTTCACACATCAAATGAATGCAGTGTTGTGGGGGTGGGGAATGTAACTGATGGATTGGACGTGTCAGTGATGGCCATACTCGCTTTGTGAGTCGACAGCCACTCTATATTTATATATATTAGAGCCCTTTTGTAGTTTGTGACGGCGCTGACTTTCCCTGATTTTATGGGTCGTAATCGAAGGCCTGCTACGTGTTTGACATACGAGTTCGACTTATCTTCAGAGATCTTAAGGCATTTATTCTCGCATAGAGTTTTGTCATTATTTATTTTTAACCTGAGTAAGCCAAAGCAAGTTGACACTCTTGGCGAAAAACTTCTTTAAGAAATTTCTCATCATCATTGCTTTCATTTAGAATACTATTATATATCATACACAGAATGATGATGATTTCAGGACATGGCGGCCTAAATGAATCCTCCACTGTCATTTTTAAAACTGTGAAACGTAAGAAATTGTACAGTGTAACCCGGATATAAGAGACCCGGATATAAGAGAAACCCGGATATAAGAGAGATTTTCTCTGGTCCCAAATTAGAGCCTGTGTTAATGTAAACAAAACAGACCAAACCCGGATATAAGAGAAACCCGTATATAAGAGACTTCTTCTCCGGTCCCGACAACTCTCTTATATCCGGGTTACACTGCCAATAAATGGAAATAAATAGATATACTGTATAATAAATAAGTGGAGAATTTAATCAAGTACCAGTATCCACTAAAAATAACGTTTCAAAAATTCGATTAACTCTTTAAAAAAATCATATATATATATATATATATATATATATATATATATTAGTTTCCATTTGAATAGTGTTGTCTTCAAAATCTCCATTTCGTCTTAAAAGACAAAAATGATGTCTGTTAGGACTTGCATTGCAATCAAGTTTACAGCCACCTTTGTTTCCATATGTTAAATTCCGATCGAAAAATCAGCGACCTCGCTGAAATATTTATAAATTGATTTCGAGCGAAATCACACTGAAAGTATCATCACGACTATTCGCAGTTTATAAGCCAAGTAATAATATATTTCTAGACGTAGGATATTTATACAGCCTTATATTAAAACATAGTTCAGCCTTTACGTGATCGTAGATATAACTCGATTGCATTTGGTATCTATCTATCTATCTATCTATCTATCTATCTATCTCTCTCTCTATAGATACAGATAGACATAGATTGATACAGATATAGATAGATTTTCTCATACAGTCTCAGTTACGGTGGACTGGTCATGTCTCGAGAATGTCTGATGACAGGATACCCCAAATCCTAATGTACAGCCAGTTAGATCAGGACTACAGGAATGTAGGACGCCAATGGCTAATATACAATAACAAGCTGAAAAGCAACTTGTCAGTTGTCAATATACCACATAACACTCTTGAGCAATTAGTTTTGGAGCAGGTAGAATGGAGGTCAACGTATTTTAGTGGACTCAGCAGTTTTTAATCTGCTTGTCTGAATCACCTTCAAGAAGCGAGAGCAAGATCTAAAAGGTCAAACAATCTAACAGATCTCATCTCACAACCCTCACTCTTGCTCCATATGTGGCCTGCTTTGTAAATCACTAGCGGGTCTTAAATGCCACTTAAGATTATCGCACAAAATTTCATAACTGAATCAATTAGGCTGTCAGATCCTCACACATCGAAACCGACAGGAGAGTCCATTGTATATATATATATATATATATATATATATATATATATAAAATATATATCCATTTATATATATATATATATATATATATATATATATATATATATATATACCGGGTGTAACAGAAAAAGTGTCCAAATCGTATAACTGCAAAATTGTTAAATTGAACCATTGTATTTTAGAAATGATTAAAGATACTAATTCTCCGAGGATTTTGTACCACAACTGGACTCTAATTTGAATAATTACTCTCCAAGCTTAACAGAACAATCTTGATGAAATCGATCATAAACTAAGAATTGGAAGGTCATGAAAGATTGAAATGAAGTTCAAATTTATATATATATTATTCCAGGATCATTTTCCAACTTATTCAAAATGATCTTCACCCTCTCTAACCTTCTAACTTTATGTCCTAGAGCAACAAGGTGCCTCACATGTTTCCCGTATGATTTAATTTTAAATTTTTTCATCACTGCTCTTTGGACTGTCATAGCTGAAACTCCTCTTTCACGTGCCAAGCGTCTTATGGATTGAATTAGATTTTTTCTAATTGATCTCTTTAACTCCATGTTCCTGTTGTGACCTCCTGATCCAGTTTTCCTCGCCACTGTTCCCTCTTTCTTTTTAAAACTTATTCACCGTAATCTTGATAGTTATTGAATGGATTTTGAAGATGGAAGCCAGTGTATGAATGTTGGTACCACCAATAAAGGCCTGAATGATCATTTTTCTCTCACCATTGTTCATTTGAGAAGACAGTGATACCGACACAAAACGATTTTAACCTGTTCTACTTCTAGCTGAATAACTCAAATGGTTTTCATTGATTCTTACGACAAATTGTATTAAAGTGGCTAAATATCTTATCTTAAAATTTAATTAGTTCAGTGGTTTTATAGATGTTAAACATTTTGTGAGATTGACAATTATGCTGTTACATGATCTGGACAATTTTGCTGTTACACTCTATATATGGTGGACTCTCCTATTGTATTCGACGTATGAAGGTCAAGCAACTCAGTTCCTAAGAGCCGACAGCCAGACACCAGCAGATATAATTTGATTATAGTGGTGAAGGCTTCGTCCAGAACCAACCACACTTTTTGAAGGGTCGAATACAGAGACCTGGTGCACAACGTACCCCAAGGTACCCAACCAACCTTCAGTAGCTTTTGGATTCAGAGTTGCCCTTCTCCTGGACCAGTTGCCATCCAAGGCTTTAGAACCCAATCTGGGAGGGAGACGAAAAGGTTTAATACATTTCCCAAGGGTGTCAGCGCGTAAATGAATGTAATGGATTCGACTGAATTCGAACTCAGTCGAAGCCACTATCCACTACCCATCGTGCCGCCATAATATAACCATATATATATATATATATATATATATATATATATATATATATATAAGTGTGTGTGTTTGCGTGTGTGTGTGTTTCTGCTCAAAAAGTATCGGAACGGATGTTATAAAAATAAAACTACAACGCATATCAATTCGGCATTTAATCTCCTTCGAAATAGTCCCCTTCTGGAGCTACACACTTCATCCAGTGTCTTTTTCATTGATGGAAGCATTTCTGCAACTCACTTTTGTAGCATAGCAAGCAACTCCCTCGTCGCATTCTATTGAATTTCTTGCAATCTTGTTCCTTTCAAATAGGATTTTATTTTTGAAAAGAGGAAAATGTTCCAATGGGGGGGGGGGGGGAATCTGAAGAATATGGTATTTGCCGGCACTGAGGATTGTATGTTTGGCCAAAATACTGATGCATAAGCCATGGTCATTGATGGAACCTCTGGGATGTGATGCAAAAGAACATGTAATATGAGATAATGAAAACCAGAAAAGCGGATATGTAATGACGGAATAAAAACGGCCCGAATTCTAATGAAGGAGATTATGTCCGAAGACAAATTTGTCCAAGAATCATTCCTAGATATACAACACTTCGGTGGTTGTGTTTTATGGTTGGGGGTACGTTTTCTTTAATAATTTCACCCTAAGCAAAGCATTAAGACCACTATGTCAGAAGTGGGTTTACTGTGTGTTAAAGAATATGAGAAAAAGCAAAACATTATTATGGAATGAGAGCAGCAAAAGAACTAAGATGGCAGAAGATAACGACTGACATTGCCTTCAATCAAGCTGGGGTTCTTCAAAGTGGAAGCGCGAGAAAAGAAACTTTTAGCATAGAACTTCAATCAATAATATTAACTTTACGTTTCCTCTATTGGTTCACGCCAAGTAAGACAATAAAGCCACTAAGACGCAAAGGATTACTGAGTGTGAAAGAAAAAAGTGAAAAAAAAACTATATTATTAAGGTGAGAGAACAATGAAGAAAGAGAAATTAAGAAAACAGAAAATAAAGCTTGACATTGCATATGAGTTGACTGGAAAGTAAGAAAACGGAAAGAGAGATCCACAAGCGAGAAGTGCGAGAAAAGAAACTGTTAGCATAGAACTTAGAGCTACATATAGAAATTTGAGTTGTGAAATGATGAGAACTAGCCATTCTAGTAGTGCACTTAAAATTATAAATTTGACGTACCAAAGTGGAAAGCTCATCAGAAAAATGACCATGAAAATATTTATAGGAAAGGCACATCTACAATACTTTATGGCGGTGGGAAAGTGACTTAAGCCGCGAGTACAGGTCAGGACCAACTTGAACTCGAAACGCCAGAGCAGATGTGACAGTAATAATCAATATACGTATGAATAGACTTATTTTCACTACCACGATGCACTCAGGTCTCTATCGTCCTGTGTTCACGTGCATTACAGTCTTCAATGGCCTTATATATTACTCATGAAATTACATCATCAAATATTTAACAGCTCTTAGCAAAAAATAAAAAAAATTGTTTTTTTTTTTTTTTTTGCTACAATGCAAATTTCTTCTGGTTTACGCTATATATATATATATATATATATATATATATATATATATATATATATATATATATATATATATATATATATATCTACGATGTATGGGTTAGGGACAACTAAATAGCGGGAATAGGAACTATGTAGATATAAACAGTGTAGAATGAACTATATATATATATATATATATATATATATATATATATATATATATATATATATATATGTGTGTGTGTGTGTGTGTCATGGTAATTTACATATTTTTTTATATATATATATATATATATATTACAATGAATCATTCATACAAAAAGTAGATTAGTAAAGTTAATGATATAAAATGGCGAAATCCTTTCGTAAACATATATAACGTAAACGTATAGAACATATATATATATATATATTGTTATAGGGTCCTCCCCTTTTCTTTTTAGTGGACTCTACCAGTGTTACTTGGAGTGCTGCCGTTAAATACCCAGAGTTAGACAGTCAGAGAGAGAGGATATACGGAGAGAGAGAGAGAATATATGAACGGAGATAGTGTGAGGAAACCTCTTGTAGAAGTCAGTTACAAGCACGTAGACTCTAAGGAAGTCCTACTTCGAGACTGTATATATCTATCTGTATTTGCTACTAACCGCGTTCCTGGATTTACTAACAGTATTACTCTTTGTATGATTGTGTAAATACATTTTATTTCTTATATTTAATTATTGCGTTTGTCATTCGTTGGAGACCGAATTCATCTCGGAATCCACAACATATATATATATATATATATATATATATATATATATATATATATATATATATAATTTACATGCATACATGGACTCTCTCAGCTAAAAATAGGAGCAGGTACTGCCTTTTGGAGGGTAATATGAAATGAATATTTCATATTACCTGTCAGTTCTGAGTATGTGATAATCCTCTTTCTGTAGGTTCCCTAAATATTCAATACAAGGTTAATGGCAGAATTATAGGAGAACTGACGATTGTTTCAAGTTCTTATTTTGAGTTATTATATATATATATATATATATATATATATATATATATATATATATATATATATATATGTTTCTGTTTTACGACCTTTCGTAAACAATTTTTTAAGTGATTCCTAGGTTAATGCAACTTTAAAATTTTGTTTACGAAAGGATTTCGCCATTTTACATCATCTTTACTAATCTACTTTTGCATGAATGATTCATTGTAATATATATATATATATATATATATATATATATATATATATATATATATATATTATCTTATTTTTTTCATTTTTTTCTTCTCTCATTC
>CAHIKZ030002722.1:3525000-3652500 GCA_903632075.3 Acanthosepion pharaonis | reverse complement strand
TGATGATAACAGTTGTAGCGGTCTTTGTTGGACCACTGGGAAAGATTTGGAAAAAGCTAATCTTGAAAATGCAAAGAAAAAAAAATTAGTGAAAATATACAACGTGCTGCAGACATTAGCTAGATTAAGACACCATTGCCACTAATGTCTTACTATTATCTAGGACGTAGATCCCGGGAGGTTGATGTGGGGTGTATTTCTACCGCACCCTGTATTTACACAAAATCTGGAATATAAAGTGTGATTGAATCTGTGGAAAGAGTAAAATAGTTATAAATAATAAAGCATCGATAAATATATGAAAACCGGATACGACTTGTGAAAATTTCTAAAATAATGAGAGAGAAAAAGCAGAAAAAAAAATGAATAAAAATTAGAACAATATAATGCAAACAGGAAGAAATCGACTGATGGAATGGCGGTGTTGGTTATATTAAAAAGTAGAAACGCTTTTTTTAAATAAAAATAAAAATTAAGCTGAAAAAATAGTAAGAAAAACGGAAGTCGAAACGAAACTGTTGAAAGGGGAATTCTCAATAAAACAGAGATACTGAAGGTAAAAAGATAATATTGTATCGAAAACGAAACCTGTCAGACAATTATGAATTATAGCAACTGGCATTACAGATAAGGAAAAGAAAGAAAGAACGAAAGAAAGAAAGAAAAAAGGAAAGAAAGAAAGAAAAAAGTAGGAAGGAAAGAAAGAAAGAAAAAAAGAAAGAAGAATAAAAATTAATAATAAGAAGAATTGTAAGAATAAGAATGAATAAGAATAAGAATAAAAATGAATAAGATTAAGAATGAATAAGAATGAATATGAATAAGAATAAGAATGAATAAGAATAAGAATAAGAATGAATAAGAATAAGAATGAATAAGAATGAATATGAATAAGAATAAGAATGAATAAGAATAAGAATAAGAATGAATAAGAAAAAGAATGAATAAGAATGAATATGAATAAGAATAAGAATGAATATGAATAAGAATAAGAATGAATATGAATAAGAATGAATAAGAATAAGAATGAATAAGAATGAATATGAATAAGAATAAGAATGAATAAGAAAAAGAATGAATAAGAATGAATATGAATAAGAATAAGAATGAATAATAAGAATAAATGAATAAGAATGAATATGAATGAATAAGAAAAAGAATGAATGAATATGAATAAGAATGAATATGAAAAGAATGAATAAGAATAAGAATGAATAAGAATAAGAATGAATAAGAATAAGAATGAATAAGAATGAATATGAATAAGAAAGAATAACAATAAGAATGAATAAGAATGATTAAGAATGGAATGAATAAGAATAATAAAGAATAAGAATAAGAATAGCAACAATATAATAAAAAAATAAGAAAAAAGAATGAATAATCTATGAATAAATAATAAGAAATGGGTGACGAGAAAAGGAAAAGAAAAAGAAGAATAAGAATAAGTCGAATAAGAATGAATAATAAGGAGAAAAATGAATAAGAAAAAGAATGAAGTGAATATGAAAAAGAATAAGAAGCGAGAAAAATAAAATGAAGAAGGAATGAAAAAAGTAAAAAGAATAAGAAAAATCCGAATAAGAAGAATAACAAGAATGAATAAGATAAAATGGAATAAAAAGGAAAGAAAAGGAAGAAAAAGAGAAAGGAAATCAAGGAGACGGATAGAAAGAGAGATATGAGAACGGAGAGAAGGCAAAGAGGAAATACAGAAAAAGAGAGAGGTGGGGAGAGAAAATGAATCAAATAAAGAAAGAAAAAGACAGAAAAGAAATGGGGAGTTAAAAAAAATATGAAATAGATAAGAAAAAGGGGAAAGAAAGAAAGACAATGAAAGACGAAGCGATAAAAGAAAGAAAAGGCGAAAGAAAGAATGGAAAGAAAAATAATTTTTGATTGATTGATTTGTTTTCAACGGCTTATAAAGCCGACAGAAAACAAAAGAACAAAAATTGAAACTTAAAATTAAAAAAGAAGGAAATTAAAGAGGAGAAATAAAGAAGAAAATATAAGGCAAGAAGAAAAAAAGGAAAGAAAAGAAGAAATAAATGTGAAGAAAAAGGAAATGGACCAAGAGAAAGTAAAAAAAAAAAAAGAGTAAAAATCAAAGAGAAAAAAAAAGAAGCAAGGAATGAAATAAACGTTGAAGAAGGAAAAAAATCATGTAGCATAGATGAAATTCTATTTTCCTTAACGGAAGGAAAGCATGTCTGTAGTTATTTGCTTATCTGAGAAAGAGTAAAGGCTTAAAAAAAAGGTATCCATTCTAAAATTTTCACACTGATTCTCGCCAAAATCTGATTGTCGGCGGTGAACGTGTGTCGGGGAAACAAGTTAGTAACTCGAGATCTTAGGGTAAGCATTTGTTTGCGACGGAGAAAAGAAAGGTGACTCTTAAATCGGGAATCGAGGAGGTATATTTTCAGATAAGCTTTTTTCGGCTGATAATATTTTTTTTTTCTTTTCATGAGGGAGCGACATTTAGATCTTTCGTGATCTTTGGGTCTATGAGATTTACCAGACGACCACTGTAACTTTTTCTTTTTTTTCTTTCAACTGCACTCTACACTTTTCCTTCTTTGTTTGTTGTTTAGACTTTACTTCTTTTCTGTTTTCTGTTTTTTTTTTCAACCACCCCCCTCTCTCCACTTTATAAGAGCTTTTTTCATTATTATTTTTATTTTCATTCTTTTTTTTCTTATTTGTTTCTCCTTTGGTTGTCACCTTCTTTTTGATTGCTTGTATGTTAACTTGTTTCTCTTTCTTTTTTTTCTCGTTACTAGTTTTTCTCCTTTGTTTGTTTGTTTGTTTCTTTCTTTCTCATAACCTTCTTCTTCCTATCTTTTTTCATTTGTTTTTTTCTTTCTTTCTTATCACTTCCTTAATTTCCTTCTTTATTTTTGTCTTTTTTCTTTTAATTTGCTCTTTGTTGTTTTCCTTTTTTATCATCACAATTTTCTTTTTCTTTTCTTTCTTTCTTTTTTTTCTTTCTTTTTTCTTCCTTTCTCATAAACATTTTCTTTCTTTCTTCATTTCTCATAAACTTTTTTCTTTCTCGTAACTTCTTTCTTTCTTTCTTTCTTCTTCTTTCGATTGTAAGACAAAAATTGCTAACATATTTGCTAGGCTCACTTTGCTCGATGATTCTGTTCATATCTGACTGTAGTGTGATGTCATGAATAGCGATGCGATTTTCGCTTCCAGCATCTCGTATGCACGAGATTGTCGTTGTTTGGAAATCTTCCATGGAAACAAAAACAGACTATCATTATTGCCATGTCCGTGTATTGTTTAATATATTGTAATGTTATTGTCATATTTGATGATAGCTTATGTAAGCTGAAAGCTTAGATAGGATTAAAAAAAACATGTATCAATATGGCGAATTTCTTTCGTCTTTCAATGTTATTAAGCTTATCAAACGATATGAAAGGAATTTGCATAAAATAAATAGACAAAACTTGTCTATATTATTTAATGAAATGCATCAATATATATATATATATATATATATATATATATATATATATATATATATATATACATTCATTCTATATATATCTGTGTCTCTGATTTGTTCTGTCTATGTATCTATGTATTCTGTCTATGTATCTATCTCAGTCAATTTATTATATATATATATATATATATATATATATATATATATATATATATATATATATAGTTAAAAAAAATCCGTGGGTAAGTAATCTAAGTAGATCCTATTAATATCAAATATTAAAATTGATTAAAGGGAGCTCAGTATAATTTTTATTATAGAACACATATATATTTTAGTAAATGTATTTGCTTTGATAAGTCCAGTGAAAAACTTTTCCCATGGACGAAATGGTCATCTGTAAGAGGTAAATTCTTTGGATGTTATTAATTGTAATTCCTCCCCCATATATATATATATATATATATATATATATATATATATATATATATATATATATATATATATATATATAATAAAAACAAACACTAATATTCCATTTTATTCCAAATCGTAAACGTTTACGATTCCAATGGAAATAAATTATGACCATGGAATATTAGTGTTTAAGCCTTTTATTATATCCTTACTCTGTCCTAGACATTGAGTTCTACCTGGATCCTTCCTCTTGAAAATTTTTTTCTGAAAATATACATGTATGGGAATTTTTTAGATATATTTTTCATATGTATGTATATTTTCCACTAATATTATATATATATATATATATATATATATATATATATATATATATATATATATATATATATATATATATATATATATATATATATATATATCTTCTTATTATTATTATTAACCAAATTCCTTATAATCCAAAAATATTGATAAGCCGTAAAAGAAGCAAATTAACCAACCAATTCATTTATATAATTCTGTTTATCTATCTATCTATCTATCTATCTATCTATCTATCTATCTATTATTGACTAGACCTCTCTCTATCCTATCTTGATAACTGACCAACAATATAAAGTGGGCATTGTAATAAAACGAACTTTCTTTTGCAACTAACACTAAATCAACCTACTGAACATTTTAAATTAATTTCCCACCAGAAGACCTCTTGAAATCTAATCTAGCTGTCAACGACCGAAGTGAAAGTATTTTGGTCTGAATGCTTTTAGATAATGTGTTCTACTGATTCTTTGTTTTGCTCAGACTAATTCGCCTGGATTGCTTTCTTATGATGTTTAAACCTTTTCTGAAAAGCTAAATTTAATATTCCCCAAACGTGATGTGTTTATCAATACAAAGGATTCGCATGTTTGAACAAATGTTTTTTTGTTGTTGTTGTTCTTTAATAAAATAAAACACATACTCGAGGAATGCCGGAGGTCAAACCGGTTGAAACGTCCTAAAAAGCGAGAAATGGAAGACAAAGGTAGATTAGCCCGGAAAGCACAATACAAAAGATTCTGAAAAGTTGTCGTTTCAATGTGTTGTTTTGTTCAAATGCACCGGTTTACAAATTTTGTTTTCAATTTCCAATTTTTTGTTGTTGTTGTTGTTCTTTTCAAATCTTCTTCTTCTTTTTCTTCTTCTTCTTCTTCTTCTTCTGTGTGGATGGTATATTATTATTATTATTATTATTATTATTATTACTATTATTATTATTATTATTATGATTATCTTCAAATATTTATTTAAATAATTTGCAAAAGTATGATCAGCTGTAAAAAAAATTGTTTTTTTTCTTCTTCTTCTTCTTCTTCTTCTTCTTCTTATTATTATTATTATTATTATCGTTATCTTAAGAATTTTTACAATCTAAAAATCTTTTCTGAATTGAAATGACCTGTAAAAAGGTTGATAAGCTGTAAAAAATCAATCAGTTATTTTTATTCTTCCTCCTCTTCTTCTTTCTTTTCATCATGATCTTCTTCCTCTTCTTCTTCTTCTTATTATTATTACTTAAATAATCTGCAAAAAGAATGATGAGCTGTAAAAAAGAAATCAATTAATTTATTTCCCTTTTTCTCCTTTTTCTTCTTCTTCTTCTTCTTCTCTTTATTATTATTATTATTATTATTATTATTATTATTATCTCCAAAAAATTCTTACAATCTAAAAATATTTTCTCGATTTAAATAAGCTTCAAAAAAGTTGATTAGCAGTAAAAAAACAAATCAATCAATTTTCTTCTTCTTCTTCTTCTTCTTCTTCTTCTTATTATTATTATTATTATTATTATTATTATTATTATTATTATTCCCCAAAAATTCATATAATCGAAAAGTATTGATTAGCCGTAAAAAATTCAATCAACCATTTAATTAATATTCTTCTACTTCTTCTTTGTACCGTGTCCATTTAGAACGGAGACGATCATGGATCTTCGCAACTTATTGTAGCTTTAATCTATTGCGCCAATGTTTCTTCCTTTACTATCATTCCCGGCATTTGGTGTGCCGTCCATCATGTAGATTATACGTTGCTTCCCTCTGTTTTCTCTTGCCTTCAATATGTCGTCTTGTCTTCGGTATTCCACTAATAAAACGGAAGTCTTATTTTGAACGGTTGAGGAAACTAGAAAAACGGCATGCCAAATCGGTTGAATAGCATCTTACATTTCTTGTTACGAGGTTATTCTTGTTTTCGCGAAGGTCATTTCTGAACATTTCCCCTGTTCGTCTTTCAATTCTTCTCTAACTTTGAACACCATCGTTAAATGCTGGTGAGGATGCTACTCCCCAAGTCGACGCCTCCCAAACTATCGCGCTTAGATATAGTGATTTTCCAAGAGTAGCTTGGATGTGGCACAAGGCCGAAAGTAAGGAGCACCCAGTGAGAATCGAACTCGCTACTCGTTCGTAAATGTACTAGCGAGACAAGCTTGTTAACCATTACACCACCTCGAGGTGCCCAATCGCGCTTAGATATAATGGTAAGATGCTAGTTCTGGAGACGGTCCGTTAGAACTTATATTTTGGGGGGTTCGAACAGGAAGCGGTTGTCAAGTATTTCATCAAAATTAGTCTGCACTCTGCTTTCTAACGAAAGATATAGTCGCCAGAAAATGTCGACTTTATTGCGATATGAAGACGCGGAGTCGCTGACAATTCTCCATCATTATAATCAGTTCTGTGATCGGGTGTGGTCATTGGGTGACTGTGCAGTTGCACATCTGACAAGTTACCGCCACATGTCTGGATTGAAATCCGGAGAGGTATCCATTCATGGTTAGTATGTCTTTAGCAAGGAGACCTGGCGGAGTGCATCCCTCTCCTTGTCACACCACAGCCGATGTCCCCCAAAATCTATTCCATCAGAGAAATCATTCGCCCTGCCTGTTGAATTCAATCTAGCCTTCCGCCAGACGATGCTGTGTCATCACTGCACTGTTTGCCTCCATAGCTATAGAGCTCCAACTATCCCATTATGCTAGTTGCTTGTTGACCTCACGAGTAATTTTATCCGGCTTTTGATAGGTCTTGTCATTAATCCGGTTAGGTGTCTAGTCACCCACATCATCAGAAAATACTGTTGGTGTTTTTTAATTGATTTATTTATTTTTTGCGGTTTATCAACCTTTGGCATGTTATTTAAAGCTAGAAAATATTTCAAAAAATTTAATTTTCGGAGAGATAATAATAATTTTCTGATACAACTCTTAATAATTAACCCGGTTCGAGGAGAGTTGAATTCATACAATTCCGAAAGGTATTTTAATGTAAATATAACGAATCCGACTGCGATTGGAACTCGAAGGACTGAGTTCTAATTCAGAGCTATTATCTATTACACCACCCGCACATTCAAACTTAAAGCAGCTTTTATTTCCAAGCAATCACCCAGGCTCGACGTTGCTTAGCTTCGGTGATCGTACAAGAATCAGTGTTTCATCATGACGTGGCCATAAGCCATCCTGTTGGGGGAACCAGTTTAGTTACCGATGAAGCAACCATAAAGCGGATAGTACTGGGTGAATATTACCGCTAACATTATCATCGAAAGTCGTGTAAATCCTTTCAAGCGACCAGCATTTTGATCAAAAAATGATAACAGCAAAAATTGCAATATGAGCACTAGTAAAAAAATGAATGCTGAAGACATTATCTTTATTATACTCAGAAATTCATACACATGTGTTTCACATTGCGCAGTGGATAAAGGCGTTGGTTAGATCAAGTGACGAGACCCAAAGAGTTCAATACCTGGTTAAAGCGGTGGAGAACTTTGAGTGAGCAATTAACAGGAGATAACTGATAACTGACGCCCATTAGACATGGCACGCGGAACTAGAACAGTCTACCCCAGTGAGCGAAATAAAGGGTTCTGTTCGAGATTTCAAGATACGGTTCAGTTCTTCATTTCGGAGCGTACAACGGCCGAAATGTTGTAATAAATATGGCGGCAAAGATGAGGACAATAGTCCGAATAATGTAAATAGTGTACATAATACCTCATCTCAGAAATGTAGACAAATACCAAAGCGGATTTAATGATAAATTTAAAATACCAAGCCATATAATAACTATCAATATGTATTTATGCAGTTCCTGTCCCATCTCTAGTGAAAAGGGAGGTAAATCAACTTAAAATTATGAGTGATTATTCCCTTGGTCGTTTTAATAATCTATATAATTAATTTATCTTGACTTAGACAAAATTACTTCCCGAGCAAAACGAACCGTTTAATTAATCAGGTCCTTTACTCCTACGGTTCTTAGATTGCAGTTTTATTTGTTCAGAGGTTTCATGTGATACATTCAGATACTTTTGTTTATTAAGTTACTGTCTTGTTTCAACTTGGTATTAAAAAAGGTTTAGTCGTCGGAGTCTTTCTCGTTTTGATGCTATTTTTTTTTCTTTTTAGAGATATTCACATTTTCACTGTAATATTGTTGTGGATTCCGAGATGAAATTTGGTCTCCAATGAATGACAAACGCAGGAATGAAATATAACAAATGAATGTATTTACACAATAATAGAATTGGTAATACGGTTAGTAGATCCAGAAACGTGGTTAGTAGCAATAATAATATATATATACAGTCTGGTAAATCCAGTCTCGAAGTAGGACTTGCTTAGAGTCTACGTGTTCGTAACTGTGACTTCTACAAGCGTTTACCTCACACTATTACTCTACCTCCAACTCAATCACAATAACTGCTCTCACTACTCTGACTGACTCCGGGTATTTAACGGCAGCAGTCCAAGTACACACTGGTCGAGTCCACTTATATGTAAAACGGGGTGGACCCCATAACAAATATTAAACACATCAAATTTTTAATATAAAAAGATATTGATAAAAAAAAGCGATTTATATAACACCAGGAGTAATCAATGAATCATCGATACGATTGAACGTCTAGAAAATATATAAGGGAAGGTATTAAGAAAACGTTTTCTTTTATTTTAGTTGTGAATTCTTTATCTGCATTTTATTGAATCTTTCCTTTCATTGCATCTCGCTATTGAAACTTTCTAACAACTGTTTTCATTTTTGACGTCAAGGGTAAACTATAGATACAGATGTACCAATAAAAACCAGGTAAAAATTTAAAAAATACTCTTCATCTACCATCTCACGAAAAAAGAAACAAAAATTGCACTAGAAAGATTGATAGTAGACCAACTTAAGTAATATCAGGTAGTATTCGTGAATAATGAAAATCTTTCTGCTTAAAAACAGACGATTGCTGTCCAGTTATAAAAACGCATTCATAAATCTTCAAATGAAATGACGAACGTGCAACACTTAGAATTTTGAAATAATCATTTGAAAAGTGATGTTACAGTCTGGATTTACCCATGAGATGTAGCGGAAGGAATGATCCGAAATCTTTTAGGTAGGGCCCAACGTTGTAGTACCATGTAATTTTTCATTCCTAATCCATTGTTATTATAATTGTTATTTTATTTCATTTGATTTCTGGTGTGTACACATTTCGTTCCGGGTCCTGTCCAGAGGCGTAAGGTTAGAAATGGCATCATGACATTTTCCACTGGCAACCCCCCCCAAAAAAAAACAAAACAAACAAACAAAAAAACAAAAACAAAAAAACTTATTTTACATAGATAAAGCCCTTCGTAAGGTGTGTACTGTACTTGTGAGAACAATTTTTTTTACATTTTTTGTGCTTCTTGCATGGGATTCCGGGAATACCTTCATTTTGTCTACTGGAATCTTTTCCAGCCAATCCGAGGGCTCCAACTACAACAGGGATTGTCGATGTTCCTATGTGCCACATTTTTGAGATTTCGATTTCATGGTCCTTGTATTTTGATAGCATTTGAAGATCTTCAAAGATACATTGCAGTCCGCAGGGACTGCAATATCAATAAGGAGACAGTTTTTTTGTTTGCAATCTTTAATAACAATGTTTGGGGGGCTAGCTTTGATTTTTCTCTCAGTGTGTATTGTGTAGTCCGATAAAATTTCTACAGGTCCTATCTCCGTAACCGGGTTCATACCATTTTCTTTCAGTTTCCTTCCCGTAGAAGTTGCAATTGTTGGTCATTTTACTATAAATAGGTATTGTAGGTAATTTGTTTTATAGAAAAAAAATGTACTGCTGGTATTTTGTATACTTTTATAGTGTTTTGCCTTTGTTTATGTGTTCACTATTTGTCTATACTCTGAAATGTTAGATTAGATTTCGAAAGAGAAGCAATTATATTCAGGGTGCAGGGTTTAAAAACACTCTAGATTTTGGTTTCCGCCTCCATATTTAATTATTTCATGAAACCTTGTTGGATTTTGAGAATAAGTAGGACTGGAATTCTCGTTGCCCTTTTTACGGTCTGGAATTTAGATTTTGAATGGTTGTCAGCCAAGGCGAAAGAGTCCAGTGTACCTGAGCCACAAATGGAAGGAGAAGAGATTCCTGCTTTTCTCAAGGGCTTTAGTGTGAAAGTGAACGCAACCTGAAATGAATTCGATTTATTTAAGAACCTGTCATAGCATTGAATCGTTGATCATGAAACGCCGGCTTCGATGGTCATGTAGCAAGAATGGAAGATTCAAAGATTCCACATCAAGCCATATTCAGCGAACTCACTTCAGGGAAAAGATCTCGTGGTGGCCGTCTTCGAAGATACAAGGGTCAACTCAAGATAACACTGAAATCCACTGAACTTGAGCCTAAATAAACTAAAAATAAATGAATAATAAGTAAAATAAAGCAAGATACGATTTGGCGTTCCCTATGTCAATTATAAGTCAATTTCTGATCTGAAGTCTCACCTTTTGTTTTAAGATAAAAAATGACGCAATAGAAGAGAGATGTTTAAGGAAAAAATCAACTCGTGTTCAGCATAGTATTTTACATGGGATACTTATGTTTGTAAAGCTGATGTTATCGAAATATTCAGAGGCTGCAAAGAATAAGTATTGAAATAAATAAATAAATAAAAACAAAATTAATACGACCATCTAAAAAGTTAGTTCTTAAAAAGAAAAAAACGAGAAAAAACGAGATTTTTCGAGATGTTCTTGTTGAACTCATTGAAACATGAGTGGATTTTTTTCTTTCACTGAGATTTTTCATCCGGTTCGTTTTTTATTTATGCGAAACAATCTAATACACTGGCTTCAAATAGATTCAGATAGAAAAAAAAAGAAAAGAAAAACAACACTTTAAGCGGCAAAAAACGAAGAAAAAAGAAACATTCTGCGTAATTGCAACAATTGTCGCTTTATTTTCCAGCGGTTGAGGACGGAACTCCAGGAGGTTCTGGTATGCATTTGATAGAAGCATTTCTTAGCATCGAAAACCTTATTATCATACTTTAAAATAAGGCTTTAAAATACTCTAAGACTAAGAAATGGCATTGATTATGGATCTATCTCTCTTATACAAGACGATATTTCATAATAAATAACAGTTTGAACACACACACACGAACGCATACAAACACACGCACACAAACATACAAAAACACACATACACTAGAGTTCAAACGTTTGAGACGATCCCTGGTATTTTTTTTTATAAATTGACACAAAATATTAGTAGTTTTGCACTTTAAATAAGAGAAAATTTTTTATATAAATATTTACTTGACGCCCCACTGAGTCAGAATGTGACACAAGGTCGGTTTTAACGTGGGGAACACGAGTGGAAACACTCGGGCCACTGGTCTAAGCTGGTCTTAGCTGGTCATAGCTTGTCCAAGCTGGTCAGAACTGGTCTAAGCTAGTCATAGCAGTGATACTACCAGTAACAGGGCCAGTGCACAGGTGCCAGGTAATTATTATATATTGTTAAAAAAATGAGAAATGATTTTTTTTATTTGAAACTTTATTATGACAAAAGAAAAAAACGTATTTCATGATAACGGGATTATTATGTGCCCAATCAGAAAGCCCTGAAAAGAGCCAAAAGTCAAAGCATTGAATCGGTGATCATAAAACGCCGGCTTCGATGGTCATGTAGCAAGAATGGAAGATTCAAAGATTCCACATCAAGCCAAATTCAGCGAACTCACTTCAGGGAAAAGATCTCGTGGTTGCCGTCTTCGAGGATACAAAGGCCAACTTAAGATAACACTGAAATCCACTGAACTTGAACCTAAATCAATTGAAACATAAGCTCAAGACTGTACCAATTGGCGGGGTTCCATCACCATCGGAACGCAAAACTTCGAAGCTAGCAGAATAGAAAAGCAAAATATCAATTAACAAGAGAGAAAGCCTCGACAAAATCAGTCTCGTCTTCCACCCAGTATTAATCTAAATTCAATGCCATCGACACTTCCATGCAAGAATTGGTCTACTTAGTCATGAACGCCATCTTCATAAAGGAAGAGATCAGTAAGGGAAGGAATTAGTCTTGAATACGAGAAAAAGCCGACGCTAACGATATATATATATATATATATATATATATATATATATATATATATATATATATATATATATATATATATATAAAAAGGCTCAAACACTAATTTTCCATGGTTATTATTTATTACTTTGGAATCATAATCACGATCCAATCCCACAGACCTTCAAATTCAAAAAGAAATCAGAAAATATTCTTCTGTTTTGTCCTGGACATTAAGCTATATCTGGATTCTATCCTCTTGGAAATTTTTATATATATATATATATATATATATATATATATATATATATATATATATATACAAAGAATAATCACACATAGAATTAATCAGAAGTATCAATGCGATTATTGGCGACATCCATCGCTAGAAAACATAATATATGCATTAAAATCCTGTTCATCCATAGTGCGAGTTTTGATCCTTGAAGAAAAAACTTGTTGTCTGTAGTTTTTCAGTTTATTTGATGTTAAAATGCTAGTACTTACGGACAGTCTGCCATCCATCATCAGGCATATATATGTATATATATATATATATATATATATATATATATATATATATATATATATATATATATATTACAGAGATTCTTACGAAGATTGGTATCACGATGGCTAAACATCTGAAAACCTGGAAAAAGGAAACTCGATTAATTTAGTGTTTTTTTTTTTTTAGATATTAAACATTTTGCGGGATGGCCAATTATGCTGTTACACGATTTGGACATTTTTGCTGTTACACCCAGTATGTCTGCCAAGTGAGTAAATTATAAACACGACCTCTGTGTAACATTTGTGACAAGTGAAAATCAAACCTGTGTCTCCATTTTGACTCAAATCTATACATGTTTCACTTTTAAATAATAGAGCCAAACCCGACTCGTGACTAAATTTTAGTCGCTAGTATGAATTCGTGGTGATTTCTATTTTGTAAAGCTGACATCCGATATCAAATAACGGTACAAATGTTGATATCATTAAAATAACCAACCAAAACTAACCATCACCTCGACAGTCTAGAGTTAACACCCTGGTATTTCTGTATTCAAAAATATATTTCAAAGCGTGGAGAATATTAATGAGAACGTGATATATTTTTTTTTTTTATACTGATCCCGAAAGGGGACTTTGAAGACAGTTTTGAAAAGTTTGAGAGATACTGAGATATATGTGTGAAGACCCAAGGCGTATCATTTGAAGAGGTTTAAAGTGTCAGCGACCGAGGGAGGTTACAATACTGTTTATATTAAGTGGCTGAAACTCGTAGCTACACACACACACCCACACATATATATATATATATGTGTGTGTGTGTGTGTGTGTATATTAACCGAGCACAAATTAATTCCTCCACAAAAAAGATTTTCTACAATGAACTAAAACAATATTAAGTAGACTTTCATTAATAATGGCTTCCCAAACCACATTGTAGATAAACAAATAAGATGACATATAAATAACTTCAAGACACGTCAAATAGAATATAGTACCTCCCCATAGGACACTAAGTATATCAAACTACTATATTGCAACCTTGTATTGTATTGCTAGCACGCTAACTACAAACAGGATGTAAAATCATAAAAAAATCTCATTTATACAACATATCTTCCATGGATTCTAATAATAAAATAAAATTAATTATATATTATAAAAAAAACAAATACAACCAATTTAATTATTCGCAATAACTCCTCCCCACTAACTGATGTATTACGTAAAACCAACATTATCTACCAGTTCAAATGTCCCTTGGGAGAATGTATTTCTGAAAAAAAAAAAAAACAAATATATATGTGGGTATACGACAAATACACTCAATCAACTATCTCACTCAATCAACAATCTCATTCTTTTTTCAACCATTGCTACATGATTATCTTTTTTTTTATATATATTTAGGATATCATCTTAATATACGTTGTCTGATCATTATGCCTTCAGTTTTATACACATCGCTCATTTTATATTGAAATAATTATTTTCAACATAATATCCTCCATTGAGAATTCAGTTAATTAAATAGGGAAAATTAAACGCATAGATTGAAGATTATTAAGAAAAAAATAGATCAAAATTTAACTAATAAATATGTGGTACCTTATAGATATATTGATCACACTAGCAGTATAACCCGCCTTCGACCGGGACTTTCATTACTGTGAATTTTTGCCGTTCAATTGGAGAAGTTTAAGTTTAAAGTCAGCCCACCCGAAAAATCAATTTTAGTGACAACAATTGGGTGCAACTGAGGCACATCTTCAAATGGGGGTGTTAACAATTTGAATAGGGGGGGTTCCTGAAAAGGGCCGTTTTTGCATTCTCAATCTTGCAAGGAAGGAACTCATTCCATGGATCGTCATAATAATAATAGACGATAATTTTTTTTTATGTATAATTTTTTTTTTTTATAATTATAATAATCTTTTGCGTTAGATATCAACTCTTTAAATTGATTGTATGCTGTTTTTTACAGGCATTAAATTTTGCTTTTGATTTTTGCAGTTTTTTCGATTTTTCACCTTCAAGGGTGTAATTTTTTTCTAGCCAATTTGGACTCAGAACCAGCACTGAAGAATTATCTATCAAACAGAAAAAAAAATCGAAATAGGATGAAACTGTGGCAACGCATAAACAACATCAGATCATATACACACACACACACACACATATATACACACATACATACACACACATTTTGAGAATTATAGATATAGATTTTATGTAAAATAGTTTTCAGTTTCTGACAATGTTTCTGTATAGAGTAAAATATAAAAAATTAGAATGTGTACGCAAGAATAATAATAACCATAGCTGTAGAAATATTTGGAAATTTTATAATCACCCTTTTAAATGTTTCATTTCATATATCGTCTGCAAAATGAAAGGCTCGTTCACGTGACCACAAAAAAAAACATTTAGCGGCTAATGGAGCGTCTCTTGCGAAATGCGTGTTTTATGAATTTATAAAACACGAAGTGGCAGAAGCAAAGCATCTCGATAAATTTTTTTAGATTTCTATGATACAATATTTCTTTTTTAAATGTGATTGTCTTTTTTTTTTTAATCATTTCGCAGTAAGTGAGTCAATAATGCCACTAAAACAAAATAGGTGAGTGTCAAAGAATATGAGGAAAAAAAAAACATAGGAGAGAGAACAATAAAAGAACAGGAACTAAGAAGATAACGATTGACATTGCATTTAAATGTTTGAAGATCAAAGTTGACTGAGAAGCTAAAATCCAGAAGAGAGTTCCACCACAAGCGAGAAGCGCGAGAGATGAAACTGTCGGTGTTTTATTAACGTAGTAAAACTTTGTTCATATCGCTTATTTAATAGTTTTGTTTTGGTTTGAGGAGATAATTAAAGCTATTGATTCGATTTTTGGGTTGATTGCTGTAGTTTATTCTAACTATTATTTTGGCAGGAGCAGTTTTTAATTTTGTTTATTACTTCATTTATTTCTTTGGATTGCTTATCTTTACTGGGTTTTTTTTCGAACGGTTAATTTATCGGGATCGGTTTGTTAGTTTATTTATTTGGATTAATTTCGATTAATTTATTTTACTTGTTTTTTTATTATTTATTTATTATATTGTATATTTTCATTTACTCGACTGGTATTGCATTTAAATGTTTGAAGATCAAAGTTGACTGAGAAGCTAAAATCCAGAAGAGAGTTCCACAAGCGAGAAGCGCGAGAGATAAAACTGTTAGCATAACTTACGGTTACATCTAGTAAATTCAGTTGTTAAATGATGAAGCCTAGCTGCCAATCTATGCAAAAGATGAACAACTTTTCATCTATATATTTGAAGACCAGAGTTTACTGGAAAACAGGTAGCCGGAAAAGAGTTTCACAAGTGTGAAGGGCGTTATAATAAACTAATAGAATAAAAATTAGTATTACATCTTGTAATTTCATTTGTAAAATGATGAAGCTTAGTTGCCAATCTATGAAACGATGACGAATAACATTTCATCTATGTTTTTGAAGACTAAAGTTTACTGAAAAGAAAGTAGTCGAAAGAGATTTTCACAAACTAAAACTGATAATCAAAATGTTGACGTTAGACTCTACTTCAAACATAAAGTTAGGAAGTACACCCTCACCAATACTGAAAAGGACAATAACAGCTACTAGACTTGAGGGACCTAGCAGAGGTATTTACTTGACTCCCACGGGATCAGGATGTGACACAAGGTCGGTTTAGCGTGGGAGACCCGAGCGTTTCCACTCAAGAGCCACTGGTCAGAGCTTAGTCAAAGCTGGTCATGGCTTGTCCTAGCAGGTCCAGGCCGAAGCCAGTCCAAGCTAGTCGTAGCCGTGATCGAAACTCAGCCAAAGGCTTAGAAACGATCCAAATTTGTCAAAATTCGACGATATTCGCCGAGGGCCCTAGTAGTACTGGCTGCTCGGCCTGTAAATGCCAAATGTTTCCTTATTAAAGAAACGGTTAATATTACCATTAATCTCTAGTTTATTATTTCATTCCACTCGGGGATATGTGGTCACGGTTAATTTTATTTTCTGAATGTATATGAACAACCCTGGATTTTTCTTTCCTTATTCTTGGAACGTGTTCCACAAATACAGAATGTCCAAAAAATTACCCCGGTTTTTAAAAATGTCAGATTTTTCATATTTTATCTTTTTTTTAATTTTATTTCAGAACTTATATTAACATAGGAAAATTAACCATAGAAAATTCACAACTGAACAAAGATCGAAATCCATGGGATTTTATTTGGTATTTAACCAATCTAACCTAAAAACCAACTGGTTATTTTTTACGGTGGAATACCTTAAGGTGTATGTACAGATTACAGCCAATTCAAGTTTAACAAATTAGCAGAAAATTCAGGGCTGCTACCACTGGTACGGCGAATACTATTAAAAGAGTGCCTCAATGTGAAGTCAAAAATGGGGGATATTTACCAATTATATTTCTTTTCATAATTAAATCGAAATATATTTCCAAGGTTTGCGTTTTTATTCTGTATAAAAAAAAAATAAATAATAAAAAATCTTGAAATTAGTAGATATTTAAATTCCTAGCTGACTTCTGGGACACACTGTATTACTTGAAATAGAATCAGCGTCGATAGTTGACCACCACGATCGTTCGACTTGACGCCTTTAGATTTCTTTCTTTGGGGGTCATCTCAAATGTAAGGTCTATACCAACAAGCCAACAACAATTCAACAGCTGAAGGATGAGATAATAAGGCATAGTAGTGAAATCGAGGAGCAACTATGAGGAGACGTCAAAATATTGACAATCGAGTAGAGATGTCAAGTTTTTTTGCGCTAGTCATACCGTTAAGTACACAGAACAGCCTAGAGGCACTGCCGAATAACTTACTGTACCTTAGAGATACCGTGAAGGATACAATATTCGCGGATTTCATAGATCATCGAGAACAAGTTTCCAGTGCAGCAACTTGTTAAACGAATGGCAAAAGTTCAGCCAAGACATTCGGCATCTCGAGGGATTCATCACACCTCTCGTTCTTGAACAATGTACGAATTCTTGGTGTCGGGAAGGATAAATATCTTCTGTTTTGGAAAACAAATCGATACGAAAGACAGTATCAGTCACATGTTTTGTCTGAAACATCATGGTAGTATATCTGCCTTGTTGCTTGGAAAACTCCGAATAGAAATTACGTCTGCACGCATCAACCGCTTAAAACAAGATTTCTTTATAGTAAAGTTGACCCATTACAAGGCTCAAGAGTCACTCAAGGTAGATGGCTACTAAGTGGTGTTGTATGGGCGTAAGAATGAAAAAAAAAATTTGCTAGAAAAAGACGTTTAAATACAAATGGAACATTTTAGAAAACTGTTTAGGAAGTAAAGGAAGTGTAACGCTTAGCGGTGTTCCTTAGATTTATTTTCGCCCAAATATCACTAGGAAAATGGTGTGAATCTATCTTCTTCTTTTGTCGATCCAATGATGGTTAGAAGCATAAAAGGAGGGAGCAAGAAGCGAAGCTTATGAGGATATAACGGTTGTTTCGTTAAGACGGATCAAAGTCAGCAGTAAATAAATCAGTGTTATTGGTGAGAATTTATTTATTTCTCTATTGAATCATGTTATTTAAGTCGTGGCAAATATGGTTATTTTTTAAGCACAGGTTAAATGTGGCACAAGGCCTAAGACATAGGGCATCCAGTGAGAATTGATCTCACTTGTAATGGTTCTAGCGAGACAAGCTTGCTAACCATTACACCACGCCGGGATGCCCAAAGTCATGGCAATTACAGTGTAACCCGGATATAAGAGAGTTGTCGGGACCGGAGAAGAAGTCTCTTATATCCGGGTTTCTCTTATATCCGGGTTTGGTCTATTTTATATACATTAACACGGGCTCTAATTTGGGACCAGAGAAAATCTCTCTTATATCCGGGTTTCTCTTATATCCGGGTCTTTTATATCCGGGTTACACTGTATGTAAAATAAATATGTATGTAAAAAATAAATATCTGCCAAGGCTTCGCCGGCACACCTCCACTTGATGGCCAAAATTTTTGATGACGTCTCTACATAGTTTCCCCTCGATCTGACCAATATGCCTTATTATCTCATCCTTCAGCTGTTGAAATGTTGTCGCCTTTTTGGCATAGACCTTACTTTTGAGATGACCCCAAAGGAAGAAGTCTAAAGGCGTCAAGTCGCACGATCATGTTGGCCAGTTGACTTCGAGGTTTCGAGAGATGTTGCGACCCAGGAACTTCTCATTGCATTTCTGTTTGAACGTCCATTTTCGTAATAGGCTTCGGAGACTTTAATACGTTGTTTGATTGTTAATCTTTCCATGATTGAAATTGCCCAAGACTTAAGTTGTTAAATCTGAAAGAAAAAGATAAAAATCATTAGATGCTTAAACTTAACTCAGTTTTAAAATCGGTCCATGTTATTGAAACACAATTATATAGAAAAGATGGCGCTGAAGCCTCGATTTGAAGTGATTACGATTGTAGTGATCGGAGAGGCATCCTCTCAGGAGTGTTTTCTACAAAGTAGCAGTTCTTACGAAGGTGCTGTCTGTGTGAAACTCTCGTTTTACTAACAGAGTGTGAAAGGAATGGGGATGATTTGTCCTCATGCACGTGGCATGGCGGGTCTTGTCTGTACAGTTCAAAACAGGTGGAACTAATTTGTTCTTCAGAACATCTTCCATGAAAATAGTGATAGAGTAGCGAGATGCTTGCGACGTTTACTCTATGGGAAAAAATGTTATAGGATGGAAGACAATCCCACACAAGTTCTCGTGGGCGCTTTTGGACACTATCAAGCCTGGAAATTGAGGTCTGGGCGGCTCTACCACAGATATGATAGCAGTACCCCACTTTTGGTCTGATCTTGTTATTGTATTAAAATAGTGATAAAGTACCGTGAGGCTTTTGACGTTTCTTCTATGAGAAATAGTTATTAAGGCGGAAGACGATTAATCACCCACAAGGTTGCGTAGAGGCTTTTGCTCTCTATCAAAACTGGAAATTGAGGACTGGACAACTCTAGCCTAGATATAACAGCTGAACCTCATTTTTGGTCTGATCTAGCTTTTGTAAAGATAGACAGGAGGTGTACAAGAACAGCACAACGAACCGACCATTTTTCCGACGTCTGAAATGCTATGACTATAGCAACCAAGATGGGAACATCAGTGTATAATATCTGATAAATCAGTGTATAATATCTCATTTGATTTCTTTTTGAAATGATATTGTATCCCGATGCCGAGAAGAAGAATTTATTTAATCTGAAATGTCTTTTGCTTTTTTAATGCCTCGGCTGCTGAGCGATGGCATGGTGCTATTGGAAAAAAAAATGTTTTTGGGTTGATGGCGGATTAGGTTAGAGGGTGGGGTCTGTAATTGATGAGAAATGTGAATTCGCCCGATATGTAAGGAATAGAAAAAAAGTCGATTGAGTGCAGTAAGTGCAATAATGGAAAGTGTTCTGCAAAAGAAATCAGTATCAGGCTGATCGAAATGCCACGAGTCGAGGTAGTGTTAAAATAAACAGTGTTCGTTTTCCAATGAGTTGCATATCTAAGGTTTCACTTCATTTCGATGGGTTATAGTAAAATCAGGTTTTATTTTGATTGGCACTCTGGAAAATAAAGGAACTAATTTTTATTAAAATCGGATAATTGTCCATGTGCCGAGGAAAAATGTTATTGCAGTTAAAAGAGTGTCTTACAAATTCGAATTAACAATCTCATTCGAATGAGATACTTAAAGAGAAACAATTTCAATAAATATATTTCCTTAAATTTTCATATTTCTAGAGAAAATATTTCGATAAATCTGAAAAAAAAAAAAACTTTTATCTGTATTTTTTCTTCCCGTTTTTGATTATTTTTAATTAATTTAAGATCCAACTCTTACATTAAATACATAAACTAAATTTCACACACACATAGAAACGCACACATATATAGAGAGAAATGTACACGAATTTTAGAAAATAATATATATATATAATTCTTATATAAGTGAAAGACCTTGATATATATATATATATATATATATATATATATATATATATATATATATATATATATATATATATATATATATATATATGTGTGTGTGTGTGTGTGTGTACGTTTAAATGTGTCAATATCTGCTAATTCACTCATGTTTTCTCCCCCCACTCACTTCGTTAATTTACATATGTTTTAATACGGCCCGTCAAAAATGTGTAAATTTTCTTTTTTCATTTTTTGTTTGGACATAAAGTCTGATGATCCGCAGTTCTTTTAAAAGGGCTGTGGTGAAATAATTTGTTACATGGAACCTTAAAGTGGTCTGTTTTTATTTAAATTATATATATATATATATATATATATATATATATATATAAACAAATGTTTAGAGGTACAAAATTGTTATATTGTTTTAAAAACATGGAAAATATTTGTCTCTAGGGCCCTTTCCTCCAACATCTCACCAGTAGGAAATCGTTGGCAATAAATTATTCGAAAGGAAAGTAACAACGAAATTGAAGAGCAAAAAAGGGGGGAAACAGGATAATATATATATATATATATATATATATATATATATATATATATATATATATATATATATATATAGGGAAGAGGAAATCTGGTGTAAATACAATTAGCGAGGAGCAATTAAAATAAAACAAATTAAGAGACTTGACAAAATCCTTCTGCCGGAAGATCGAAGGTTTGCTGGTTATGTGGGGCGTACCACCTTACATTTAGAAACAGGGATCAATCAGCATGTGACTTTTGAAAATAAGACTTGGCAAAATAAGTAACTTGTGTTACCTTCCTTGTTCGAATATGAAATCTACTATCGCGCAACATTTAGTGGAAAATATAGTATGTGCCAAGTCTTATAAGAAAAAGTGGTTTAGACTTATTCATAGAACTGTTTTCAATAATCATTTAAATATTTTGGAATCAATCTCTATATCACTGCGCAAACCTTCTCTCTGACAAATATTTTCCTTGTTTTATATATATATATATATATATAGAGAGAGAGAGAGAGTTTTAATGTAGTATGGGTGAAAGTGCTTAATAAAAGAGATAGCACGTATTTTTTAAAATTTTTATCCCGTGGGTACTGCGGCCTAAGACTCTCTAGGCCGGTTTTGAATTCAGAGGTTTTCCTTCTCCTAGATCGGTTACCACCCAAGGCTATAGAACCCAGTCTTTTACAGTCTTTATATAGTCTATTTACCCACGGCTAGGAGGAGAACAAGATGGTATTATTCACGTAAGTGAATATAATGCTATTCGAACTCATACTGGAATTCGAACTCGGCTCTCCGGTTCCTCAATCCTAGCCGCTATCCACTACTCCACCGTGCCTGGCAGTAAATATAAAAATGGACGTCTTCAGAGAATGTATGTTGTGTTTTGGCTCGACTATTCATATATGTGGTATATAGTATTATTCTAACGGTTACTGGGTGAGAGGTAACGATTATGTTTCCCATTATTCTAGAGGCTATTAAGTGGAAATAATTGTGGATCCGAATGCATCTTTGTGGTTATTTTTTAGTTTGTTAATATTTTTAATTCATTATTTATTATTTATTATATTATTACTTTATTAATTGTTGTTGATTACGTTTATTTGTGCTTATGCGTACACTCATAGTTTTGTTATTTTGTTTATTATTTACTTAATTTGTTTTCTTATTTATTGGTTAAGATTATTTTATTTGTTTTTTTTTAAATCGGTTTCACCCCATGCAAGACAGTAAATCCCCAAGGACACAAAGAGTTACAGGGTGCGGAAGAATTAGGAACAGTAACATTAATAATGAGCAAGAAAAGTAAAGAATAATCAGGAAGCCAGTAGTTGGCGATTGACATTGCATTTAATTTTTTTGGAGATTAAAGCTGGCTGGAAAGAAGGGAGTCAGAAGGGGGTTCCACAAGCGAGAAGTGCGAGAAAAGAAACTGTTAGCATAGTATTTACGGTTTCAAACTCAACTGTAAATTAATGAGATTTCGTCACCGTTCTCGTACTGCGCTTAAATTCAAAATATCTAGGTAGCATAGCAAAGAGCTTATCCGAACAATTACCAAGAGAGTATTTATAAAAAAGACACAGAGGAGCAACCTTCCGGCCGTAAGAAAATGACTGAAGCCAAGCCGCCAGATAAGGACCAATCATATTGCTGATTCTTCTTCAAATTTATCTTCATTTATTTATTTTTTATTTAGTAATTTTTTTCGTTCGTTTTTAGTTTGAGAATAAAACGTAGTATATATATATATATATATATATATATATATATAACATACAACGTGTGTTAGCAAGTGCGATACCTGTCTTCATCAGCCGCCGACCAGGGGTGATATCACGGTTTCGGTGGCTATGGTGGGACCGCCACCCTGGCGCCACCAACAGCGTTTGCCACCAGGCAGGGTATGAAGATAAGCTAATTGATCGTTCCTTTAAGTAAATTCTATCCATAATGACATTTTCCTGAACGCGTTTGCCGTTATTGACGCACTAGCATTATATATATATATATATATATATATATATATATATATATATACTGTGAAATGAAATGTTGTGTATACCATGCGTCAAGCATATTATTCCTTCATTCCCTTGTTCCATGATCAAAATAATTTTTTTTTTGTTCAGTTCTAAACTTGCTTGAGGCTCTTATGTAACCGTAATCTATGCGTAGTTTTTAGAATCATTTTAATATTTAAGAGACAACATAGATGAAAAAAAAATAAATGTACGTGGAGAAAATTTTTTCTTTCAAAATTCGTTTTGATTAAACGCCTTTCCGCCATGATGTTTTCTTTTGTTGTTGTATTTTGCTTTCTCTCTTCGAAGGACGAGATTTGATTCCGACCGGTGAGATTTGATTGTCAGAAGTGAGATTCACGTGGCTGGCACCTAGCACTTGCAAATGGACCGCCAACAGCAACAAGCTCGAACAGGATTCGCCGTTCTTCCCTTTAGACACAGTTTTAACTTGATTAGAAAGAGCAAGTAAGAAGCGCACCCTCTCCCCACCCCCTCCAGCCTCAGGTGAAATATTTCCACACTTCGCTGAATGTGTTACGATTCTTCAACTGAATTATCTTAATTTTAAAATACCGCTTGAATTGTTAATCACATTTTAATGCAAGCTTTGGTTAATTTTTGCTTCTTGATTTCCAGCGCTTTCTACAGCTTTCTACTCCATCCCTCTACAAGATAAACTTAATCACGCGTAGTGTTTTTTTTTTCGGTATAACATTGGCGTACCAGGGAAAAATTTAAATTAGTAAACTTTTAAGATATTGATATTTACTAAGTTTAGCTTCGTATCACACAAGGGGAAAAGAATAGAATTATCGATCAGAGATCGCTGTCATTTTCGTCGCAGTCAACAAGCTTAAGTTTCCTTGTAGTTCTTAATTTACTTAAGATTTACATAACGCTCACGTGCTGGCTATTATATACTCAGAGTTAGTAGGACTATATATATATATATATATATATATATATATATATATATATATATATATATATATATATATATATAATAGTTATATATAATATATACAATAGCTATATTATATAATATATAGCTATTATATACTCAGTGTTAGTAGTACTATATATATAGTATATATAGCTATTATCTAGCTATATATAATATATATAATAGCTATATTATATAATATATTAAATATATAGCTATTATATACTCAGTGTTAGTAGTACTATATATATAGTATATATAGCTATTATCTAGTTATATATAATATATAATAGCTATATTATATAATATATTAAATATATAGCTATTATATACTCAGTGTTAGTAGTACTATATATATAGTATATATAGCTATTATCTAGTTATATATAATATATATAATTGCTATATTATATAATATATTAAATATATAGCTATTATATACTCAGTGTTAGTAATACAATATATACAATATATATATATAGTATATATAACTATTATATAGCTATATATAATATATATAATAGCTATATTATGTAATATATTATATAATATAGTTATTATATACTCAATGTTAATTAGTAGTACTACATATACTATATATATAGTCCCATCGCTTACATGATATGAACAGAGAAATCGAGACCGACCTTAAACTCACCAATGATATGATAGGAATGACCTTAGAATGACTCGCTTAGGATATGCTTGGAATTACCTAAGAATGGCACACCAATTATATAGCAGGAATGACCTCAAAATAACTCGCCAATAATATTCTAAGAATGATCTTATAATTGTTCTGCAATAATATGCTAGAAATGACGTCAGAATAACACGACAGTGATATGCTAGGAATGACTTCAAAATGACTGACCAATGCTATGTTATGAATTACCACAGGATGTCTCGCTTATGATATGCTAGAAATGACATCATAATGAGTCGGCAATGATATGCTACCAATGTCCTCAGAATAACTCTGCAATGATATTTTAGGAATTACCTCAGAATGAATATACTGGGTATACTTGGAATTACCTAAGAATGGCACACCAGTCATATACTCAAAATAACTCGCCAATATTATGCTTAGAATGAACACACCAATGATATACTCGGAATTACCTCAAAATGATTCGAAAATGATATGCTACGAATGGCCTCAGGTAAATCCCTGATTTTACCTACTGTTTTAGTCTAAACGCCATACCTGAATGTTTACTGAATACAAGGCCCGCAATCAATGAAGGTTGAGGCTAACAAAATAAGTTTTTATAGGCGTAGAGGAAAGAAGAGTAAAAAGACAAGCAAACAATGTGAATACATACGATAGTTAATGGCTGACCTAAGACTTAAAGAGGTTAGGATTATAGTGGGGAAACATCCACTTGGGAGTCAGTTTCATAAAGTCACAACTCTTGTGAAGAAGCTGTCCGAAAGGAACTTCCTTTTTTTCTAACTGAATTCGAAGGGAATGACGATTTGACATAGCAAGGCGAGTCTTAGCTGTAAAGGTCGGCATTGGCGGAGAGGGACTGCAGACCTTCAGAATATTTTCCATATAATTCATCGCTTACAGTTAAGATCTTGAGACTGTTTTCTCTATTACTACAAACCGTAAACGAACAAGAAATGATAAGAAAGACAAGACAAAAAAAAAAATGGCATGTCTTTAGCCTAGAAATTTAAACATTTTCAGACTGTTTCGTGTTTATTTATGCTAGGTGTAAAAAAAAAAAATGGACGAAAGGGTGGTTAGTAAAAAGTAAATAAATGAATAATATTTGATAGTGTCCGTATTTCTACCGATGGCTTTGGATAGTTTTTTTTTTAATCTCATAAACTATGTTGTAGACTATTAAGGTCGTCGAGAGAGAGAGAGAGAGAGAGAGAGAGAGAGAGAGAGAGACAGTTACTATGGTAACGGCTGGTTATAGAAGGTTTTGTTACTTTACTGCTATATTCGAGAAATGGACGGCGAAAAGAAAACGTTGCTGACAGAGGAAGGCAAGTCACAGTTTGACCGAAATGAAATGAACGTGCTAACCAAAATAATATACTGAGATTGGAAATAAGGTTTTAAATTCTCTTTTTACGCACACGCACCCGCACATACACATACGAACACAATCACAAATTTCTTATTTTTTTATTACACAGCTGTTTGAGGTTTCCTATAGCCTCATTGAACTTAAATAAAGTCAATTCAGGTTTACTGTGGTGAAAATTTTCTATCCCAAGTAAAAATCATCACAAAAATGGAAAAAATCATTTTGTCATAGTTTATTTTCTCTGAAAAAATGGATTTTCATACTTTTATAAGGGTAAAATATTGAAAAATGACTGTTTTATCATCATCTAAACAAATATCAATGAAGCTTTTGATCTGAACCCCATGAAACTAGGTATTTAATAAAAGCAAAAGATATATCCTTTCATTTAAAAGTAAAATTGGCTGGTGTAAATGACTCAATTTTTTATTTCAGGGGGTAAAATATGAAAAAAATAGTGAAAATTCTGCATTTTTTTCTAGTTCTAAACAAAAACTTTCCCCCATTAATGGTAAATTAACCTTTTTTTTTCTTTTAGAAAATCAGAAAGTCTAAATCATAATGAAACTATTCCAGGCATACAATTGAGAGTTTTGAAGAAAATCAACATTCCTAAGGGGTCAAAATGCGACAAAGTCTATTGGTACTTTTCAATTATATGACTGCCGGGGGTAAAAAAAATTGACACCGGTCACGGAAATCTTTAGTAAAAGGCAAAAGATTTATCTGCAATTCCTGGCCACCAGAAACCAAAATTCAAATTAAGCCAAACTGACTTTGACATGTCTGGGTCAAAGGTCAGTCAGCCAGCCAGCAATAAACGTTTAGAACAAGTTGTCGTCAGCTTGTAATTAAACCTAACACTCCCAGATAAGAGTAAAGAGTGAAAAAAAGGATCAACATTGGCAGGGATTGATATAAGTTTTTTTGAACAATGGCTTGATGTGTTTTGTTTTTAACAACCCGTGACCTGGTGATGACAACAACCCTTAGCAGACGACATTGTTTTTTTCGCCGCATGTCTTTCGTATATCCGATCGCCGGGCCATTTAGCCGTTCCTTTTATTCAATGATGTTCATGCCAAATTAAGGAGAAAGGGATGAAGTAGGAATGATATTACTTTGAAGTGAAAATAAATATTTTTTTCATAAAAAAGGGGATTTTTCTCAGAAAATTGGGCATAATTTCTTAATGCTAACCGCCGAGTGACATTTTCCACAGCCAAATCGAAGATTAATTACTAGTGAATAATTCCATGTGCAAACAATAGCCGTCTGGATCCTATAACGTCGCCCGAAAAGGTCCAGAAGTTTACTGATTGATCGAAAACTTGTTGTGCATAATTGTTTTTCATGGTCAGTTTCTATTATTTCATCTTGATATTGTCATTTTTGGACAAGCAAGTCATCAAGGATTCAGGAAAACAGTTTGGCACAGGCTTGCTTTAAGAACTTTACATTCAGTGAAGTGTTTAAAATGTTACTAACGAATACGATTTTTCGCCGAACATTTCGTTTACGCGCCATGTTGGATTTTTCTATATGACAAAAATAAGCGTTTTAAACTTCACCGTTATTTTTAGTATTTTACTCGTGAAAACATTATTGAGTAAACAAGCGGCGGGACGAAATACATATTGTTCAAAATAAACAGAGCCTCTACTAAAAAACAGGTATCTCCTAAAAATACGGTTGAAGTCATAAAAATATATTGAAAAACGAGAACAAATTGCATAATCCCTATTCAACCTAAACAGTATTTGAAACTAGTATGGAGTAGGTCCTCCATTTGCTAGTTTCAGTGCTAGTATTCGATTTTTCATGGTGTGACACTATTTAGGGTTGCGTGAAAAAAAAAGAAAAAAAAAGGCGAGAATTAAATTAGGTGATAAGAATCTATCACGAAAAGACGATGTTATTTTTTTTCTAACAAGGAAAAGTGGTAAAGATTTTTATTCTCATTAGCGAAGAAAGTAAGGTCGCGGATCTGTCGCGTTTGATTTATGACGGCGCACCGAGTATGGCAATGGTGAAAATTTCAGGTCGGTCAGGTGGCCTACAGGGCAGAATTCTAAGAGATAAAAATTAATTGGGCCGCGAAAAACAAAAATATCCATTGGAGCAACCGCAGAGTTACAAAGAAAGAAAGACTGACCCATTAGCTATCTACGGAGATGTCGTTTGGAAAAGGCACCTGTTTTGTGTCAAGAGCTGGCCATGATAGCAAAATTATTTTATCAAAACGAATAATTGGCTGTGGATATCGCCAGATGACCACCCACTTGTTTGACGAAGGTCTCGATTGATAAAGTCCAGGTGACATTCGGTTAAGATAAGAGTCTAAGGATTTGTTGTCGAGAAGAAGAAAAAGAAGAAAAGAAAAAGAAAAAGGAAGATATTTTTTTTCTTTGAGCAAGATTTTTAAACCGAAGCTAGTCCGGCCACATCCACGCCGCTGAGCGCCCATTGGATGAATGGTAGCGTGAGCGGTAGGCGAAGGTAATTATGTGAAGAAGGAAGGGAGGCCTGTTGAAGTGGCATCTCATACCGATCCTCTGAAGGATCGGTATGATATGACACTGTGAGAGAGAGGGGAAACCCGTTGACACCCTCTGAGGGTATGGGTGAGATACCAATATGAGAAAGGAAGAATTTGGGAGGACGAAAGTCTTCCAAAAATGGAAATTAATAATTCTTCCTGACCGAGAACAAAGAAAAACCCTTAATGCGGATTTAGAATTATCAAGGAACTTCAAACCCCGACAGGCCCACCCCGGTTTTGGTCGGCGTCCATATAAGCAGTGGGAGTTAGCAGTTCGCAGCTGAGCAGTTGGGGTTAGACAGACAGGCAAGCAGTTGCAGTGAGCTGAGAGCTCTGAGGACCCGCCTCGCAGGAAGCTGACTTAAGATTCGCGCATTCTCGACCTCAACTTCTAATCAAGAAAAATTTATTTTTGAAGAACGACTTAGACTCACACCACCAAAACAAGTTTTACGAATATCGCCTGAAAATACACCAAGAACCAGTTTCTTAAAGAACAAACAACTTAAGATGTTAAGACTCGCCTAACAAACACAAAGTGTCACGAATCCATATAGCGGGTTGGGAGGAAGAATCAGTCCTGTATTCAGAAAACAGATATAAAATATTGTTATCCTTTTTTAACACATTTGAACTTTTCGAGTTAATACTTTATTTTCTTTTACATATACTTGTGCGGTGTTACACTTGTTCGGACTCGACTTGCATTAAGGCCCGGGGACTGATTGATTTCGTCTACCTAAGATCAAATCACAACGTGGGTAGGTTAGACTAGAAATCAAAACAGTTACTTCGGTAACCAGACGTTGGAGGCGAGCTGGGAACAACAAGGCTGATACCGAATCTAACCAGATTCCCATCCGAATCAGCAAAAGGTTAGAACGTCACGTTTAGTGCCGCGACCAATACCAAGTCACATTGGTCGTCGCAGGACAGGATAGGACGGCGGGCGCGACAGGCAGACGTCACGATTGGCGGAGCGACACCGTGGGACGTCACAATGGATATGATCAAGTTATCAACAATCGCCTGATCCATATTTTGCCACTCCTTTAGCAATATCTCTTTAAGGGTTGCCACTGACGTGATTTTGGTTGCACGCTCTCGAAGTCTTCGGTTATGGTGCTCCCAAACGTGCTCTATTGGATTCATGTCAGGACTTTGGGTTATCCATGGCAGTAACTTGATTCCTTGCGATTCCTTCCAGCCCTTTGCTACTTTGCTCGTATGACATGGCGCTCCATCTTCTTGAAAAAAGTAGACATTCTTGTCAATCTGACTGGTTCCAAATACTGGGAGTAGTCCTTTCTCTAATATTTGACAGTATTTTGAACCATTCAACCGCTCGTCAACAAGAATCAGCTCAGATTTCCCTCCAAATCAGACAGCGCCCTACGCCATTACTCTAATCCCTTCATGTTTCACCGTCGCCTGCAGACATTCAGTGTTCTAAGTCTCATTCTGATTTCTTCAAACATAAACCAATCTCGAATTAGAATATTGGCAGAATTTACTTTCATCTGACCAAATTACAGACTGCCAAAATTCATAATCTTTACTCTCGAGTTCTATCGCCCAGTCCATACGCCTGTTTCTGTTAACCTCTTGAATCAAGGGCTTCTTTCTTGCAACTCATCTTTGATAGCCTAGCTCTTTCGGAGTATTTCTCACCGCATATGGCGGCATTTCCATGCTGTTGACGAAATCTATGACGCTCTGACTACGGTTTCTGATGACTTCCCTATTCAGCGCCATTTTCGTTCGCTCAGACACGATGCTTGGCCTTCCTTAACGTTGTTCCACACGACAATGGCCTTCATTAAATTTCTTGAGAATATTATTAACCATTTGATGATTAACCTGGGAAAACCTAGCAATTTCTCTATTTGACTTGCTACACTGATATCATCCTATTATGTGTCCTTGTTGAAATTCACCAATGTCCTTACTTCCACGATCTTCCATTGCAAGATTGCTATACTATTATTGTTCATAGATGAGGGTAGCTTGATACTAACATGGTATTGTCTGAAAAAAAAAAGAAGAGACTTTATTAAACAAGCCAAAATTGCTGTAATCAATGGTGGCTAAAAACTTATAGCGTACTGTACAATCACCCAAGAAGTCACTACGAAAACGAAATTCCCTTTTCGTAAGGGGTGACAAGATATTCAGACCGCCCTGTAGATTTTAGACGTAAACGTGTCTCGTTACCTTTTAGGGATCATTTTGGTCTTCAGCGTACCTCATGTCGCATTGAATATAATACAGAATAATACCTATGTAAGCATAATTGAAGATACTTAATAATTCTACTTAACATATAGAGAACTCCTCTCAAATGCAAGTAGCTCATGAACTTTCATAAGAACTTCATACGTCCATTACGGACATATCTACATAAACAGCTTAATTACTTCCTTTTGTATTCATTCTATTTTGTTTTCTCGGGTAACGAAATATATTAACTCTACGCAGCTGTTCGTATATTCATTCTTATTCTCTTGTTTCGAGAAAAAATACCAAATCCTCTACAGTAGAACCTCGGATCACGAATCTAATTCGTTTCTGAAGCCCGTTCGTAACCCGAAATGTTCGTAAACCGAAACTATTTTTCCAAGAGGAAATCAATGTAAAATGGATTAATCCGTTCCTGGTCCCATGATGAAGCTTTAACAACAGTACCTTGTGCTCAAGTTTATACACAAAACTGATGAAAATCGTTAAATCTAAGAAATAAATAAATAAACCCAATACTAATGAGATAAAATATAGACAAACACTTCAATTTTACCGTATCTATTAGCAGGAGAGTTGATGACGTAAGGGCAAGGGAAAGGAAAAAAGAGATGTTATTTGGAAAAAGGAAGGAAAGACATGATCATCTATTTGTATGAATAGTAAAGATCATTAATGTTAGCACCTCGAGACGGTGTAATGGTTAGCACGAACAATTACGAGTGAGTACGACCCTCAATGGGTAGCCCATACTTTCAGCCTTGTGCCCCATGTAAGCCTTGCTTGGAAAATCGCTATAGATCGTTGATTCTTGCCATATTAAACTGAATAGGTCCAGACAATATTATGAATAATTGTTTTTTTTCTTGACTTTTCTTTTTCCTTTACCAGTATCACTGCTAGCTTTCTTTGACTGTTGACTAATGAAGAAGGAAAAAAAAAAGGCATAGTACAATAAAATTGGTAAAGAAAAGCACAGCGCAACACACGATACAAAACGGCGGTCGACTGAGAAATAATTCCGTTCGGGTTAACTCGGTTCGGCTCGGAGGGTCTCGGTTCGGGTCGGTACGGATCGGATCGGGTCGGTACGGATCGGTTCGGGTCGGTACGGATCGGTTCGGGTCGGTACGGAAGGGTTCGGCTATATTGTTCGAGAACCGGAAATTTTGTTTGATAACCGAGGCATTTTCATCTCGAATTTTCTGTTCGAAAACCGATTTGTTCGACATGTGAGACACTCGAGTACCGAGGTTGCTCTGTACTATATTGAAATATATTTCTCAATAAATGATTCAAATTCGAAATTAAAAACGAAATATGTTTTTTGCTAGACATCTATGTTCTTCTTGCCTCTGGTACTATCTATCAGGAGACTCTTTGAAACTTTGTAAAGCCATACGAATATTATTCGCTTTATACGACGGTGTCGGTGATAAAAAACGACTTTAGAATTATCAAAATAATCAGACATAAGAGGCGTCATTTTGGGGGGTTCTGGAAAGTTGGGAAATATATTGAGATAATGATGAAAAGCACCGAGTCGTTCATTTTACTTTCTTTTGATGAAGTCGACGTTGAATTTTGGCATCAGATGTGAAAGACAAGAATAAATTCGATCTTTTACCAATATACGAGTACGTAAAATTGAGACAAGTGTTATTTATTTATTTATTACTTTATTTCTGTCCATATTTTCTTAATTCCATCTTTTTGTTTGTTTCTTTCTTAACTTCCTTTTATCAATTTTAACGTCCTTTTCTTTCTTTCTTTCTTTCTTTTTTTCTTTCTTAATTCCCTTTCTTTCAATTTTCTTTATTAACACCGTTTTCATTCTTTAATTTTCTTTCTTTTTTAACGTACTTTCATACTTGCTCTCTTCTTAACTCTTTTTTTTTCAATTTTCCTTATTAACGTCCTTTTTGTTTGTTTCTTTCTTTCTTTCATTCTTTATTTCTTTCTTAATTCCCTTTCTTTCAATTTTCTTTATTAAATCCCTTTTCTTTCTTTTCTTCATTCTCTCTTTTTTGTTAACGTAGTTTAATTCTTCCTCTTTTCTTAACTCCTTTATTGAGTTTTCTTTATTGGTATACGTTTCTTTCTTTCTTTCTTTCATTCATCCATTTTTCTTTCTTTCTTTTTTTCTTAATTCGCTTTCTTTCAATTTTCCTTATCAACGCTCTTTTCATCTTTCTTTCTTTCTTTGTTTCTTTTTCTTTTTTCTTTCTTTCTTAATTCCATTTATTTTAATTTTCTTTATTTACACCCTTTTATTTCTTTACTTCTTTCTTTCTTTTTATTTCTTAACGTACTTTGATTCTTTCTTTCTTTCTTTCTTAACTCCTCCTTTTTCAATTTTCTTTATTAACTTCGTTTTCTTTCATTCTTTCTATCTTGCTTTCTTTCTTTCTTTTTCTTTTTCTTTCTTTCTTTCTTTCTTTCTTAATTCCATTTATTTCAATTTTCTTTACCCACGCCCTTTTCTTTCTTTCTTTCTTTCTTTCTTTCTTTCTTTCTTTCTTTCTTTCTTTCTTTCTTTCTTTCTTTCTTTCTATTTCTTAACGTAATTTGATTCTTCCTTTCTTTCTTAACTCCTCCTTTTTCAATTTTCTTTATTAACTTCGTTTTCTTTCATTCTTTCTATCTATCTATCTTGCTTTCTTTCTTTCTTTCTTTCTTTCTTTCTTTTTCTTTCTTTCTTTCTTTCTTTCTTTCTTTCTTTCTTCCATTTATTTCAATTTTCTTTACCCACGCCCTTTTCTTTCTTTCTTTCTTTCTTTCTTTCTTTCTTTCTTTCTGTTTCTTAACGTACTTTGATTCTTCCTTTCTTTCTTAGCTCCTCATTTTTCAATATTATTTATTGCTTTTTTTACCGCCCTTTCTTTCTTTCTTTCTTTCTTTCTTTCTTTCTTTCTTTCTTTCTTTCTTTCTTTCTTTCTTAAGGTCCCTTCTTTGTTTCTTCTTTTTTTTTTTTTTCGTTAAATGTAAAAGATGTGAGGGGAATGATTCTTTTGTGCACACCAGTTAAGCCGGGCGGAAGGTGGAGGTCACCTACACAGAAAATCAGTTTCAAATTTCTTTCTTATCTACCTTGGCCTTCCAAACCAGACAGCACCCCACACCATTACTCAAATCCCTCCACATTTCACGGTCGCCTGCAGACATTCAGTGTTCCACGTCTCATTCTGAACACCAACCTCATCCACATGTCTGAAATATGAAACATTTTTTTATGAGTGCAAAACAGTTGCTAACTTTTATGAGATTATATCGATAAGACCTTAGACAACCTCGGAGTTGTTTGCTGATTGTTGATGTGAAATTCTCTCTGAATAATATTCGACATGCATTATTATATCTCACAACTTAATTAAGTGCATTAAAAAGGAGAAGATTATGTTGAAAGAATAAATACGTTTGTAAAATAATTTTTGAAGATTGTAGTTGACATGAAAGCAGGAAGCCGGAAGATAGTCCTACAAGAAACTGTTAGCATAGAAATTATTGTTAAAACTAGCAATTTCAGCATTGGATTAATTAGACATAACTGCTAATCTACTATTGCAAATAAATCGTACCAAAGACAAAAGTTTATCAGAACAATTACCGTGAAAATTTTATAAGCAGACACGGGGAAGCTACCTTAAGGCGGTAGAAAATTGACTGAAGCCGAGATGCCAGGTTAGGACTGATAATATTGCGATTCGTAGGATTTTGTCAAAAATATATAGTTTTATATTCGATAAAGCAGACCAGATGAGACAGCAATATTCAATGAATTATAAATGCGCAAGAGAGATTCTGGCGGGAAAAAATCATTTAGCACGATACAGTGAAACAACATTCCTTGCAGTAGATTTAGTAATTGATTCAAAATAATCTTTCAACTTCATGTCAGTATAAAACTATAGACCAGGAATGTGCGGTGAGTTTGGAGGTTAGCATCAGCCATGCTGATGGAAGGCATAAAAAGTTCTTTGAGATTATTAATAGTGAGCAGTTTCGTTAATGGAGGCTCATACATATATGTATGTAAGTTTGTATGTATCTGTCTATATTTCTGAGATGAGGTATTATGTACACTATTTACATTATTTGAACTATTGTCCTCATCTTTGTTGCTATATTTATCACAACGTTTCGGCTGTTGTACACTCCGCCCTACTTCATGTGGTTGGAATATCGAATTGAACCCTTTATTTCACTTGCTAGGGTAGACTGTTCTAGTCTACGTGGCATATATATATATATATAAATATATATAATTATTTTTATAAAAAAAAAATTTATAACATAAGTATGTTATAAAATCACTACAAAAATAGCCATTTTGTTTCAACACACTCTGTGTCTTATCAAGTGATGATGTTGAAAATAAAATAAATGGTTTTAAAAGTTTCAGATTAATTAACGATCCTACACTAGGGGGAAACATTGTTACAAAAGCTAGAATAACCAATCAAAAACGAAGTATAGAAAGATTCAAAAGCTTGACAACGAAATCCTGCTCTAATAGCTATTCAGATCTTTAAATACGTGTCATATTAAAAATAATTTATACTAACTAATAATTATAAATTTACATGATAAAATTTAATATTAAAATTAAAAACTGGCAATTTTTAAAAACCAAATTTAATCACTATTAAGTTTAAAAACTACAAAATTATTGAGAAAAGAAAAAATATATATGTTTATTCAATTCATTTCTTCATTGAAATTACGTTCGACAAGACCAGACGCTACAATACATCCGGTCATTTGATAATACATGTATATATATTTTTCTCTTTTTCCCTTTCTTTTCCGTTTTTATTTTAAAGTTTGTGAATATGGTCTTAAACCTTATATAAATATATATATATATATATATATATATATATATATATATATATATATATATATATATATATATGTTCGTAGCATTTTTAATAATGTGCTCAGTACAAAGTAGAGCAATATATTCTTATCATTTTTATTATAAGAGATTATAATAAAACACACGATGAAATCGCCACACAAAATCTTTCATGTTTCAATACTTTAATTGTACATCTTTAGGCATTGGTAAGTAACTGGTGATTAAATGATTTTTAAGAAAATTTAAAAACAAAGTGATACCTCTTTTCCGAAAGATGAAAGTGGGAACATAAGGTCAGAATTTAAAATATACTTGTGGGTATGTCTTGATTAACCAATTAAATAGAAACGGAAGTTCAGGGAGTGAAGGTAGGTGAGTTTTTTTCATGTCACGATAAACTGGAACATAGATATGTCAGCGACGGATGTATCGGGTTATCACGATACATTTGTCACTGACATATTTTCCGCAATCGTCAATGATGGCCTGTAGATGACGCTATGTTGCCATGCAGGATAGATTACATTTTACATTCGTGTACATTTGTGGCTAGTCAGTTTTTAACGCTTAACGTGTGTAGTAGTTAACTGAGAAGTGTTCCGCTTAACAATGGCAGTATATTCATATCGTGAGCAGGCAAATATATTTTTTTACATAAGTCCTCGCGGATGGTAATGGACGCGAGGCTGCACGGGTGTATCAAATTGCCTTTTTAAACCGAAGGCAGCCGAATCATCCAACCTTTGCTGCTGTTTATCGTTGCGTTGCTGAGACAGGATCCGTGGCACCATAAACTATGGATGGGGGAAGTCCGAGATTCGCTCGAAAGCCTGACCCCTAAGAAAGCATTCTACATGCTGTCGAAATCAATCCAGCTATCAGAACACGTCAAGTGGCCCTAGCATGTCGTACATTTCATAGTACCTCATGTAAGGTACTTCAAGAGCAGCTCCTGTATCCGTATCTTATGCCACATGTACAGTGTCTTTCGACTTCTGATCACTCACCACGGGATAATTTTTGCCGATGGTTTATTGCACAAACTGTCGATCCGTTGTTTGTCGCTTCAGTCTTGTTTACGGATGAGACAACATTCTCGGGATAGAGTAATACATTTACACAATAAATATTTATGGGCGGATCGGAATCCCCATGGTACAATACAGGCTAGACACCAGCATCAGTTTACAATTAATATGTGGGCTGGAATTATAGGTGATTGTCTGGTAGGTCCATATGTTCCCCCAGCACAAGGAGCTGTCTGCAAGGATTTTATTTCGAACACACTACTAGAGGATGTAACCCTGCTAATACGAAGATGGTTCATGCGTGATGGGGCTCCGTCACAATTTAGTTACATTGTTCGTAATGCACTGTCTGATATCTACCATGAAAAATCGATAGGTAAGGGAGAACCGTTTCCATGGCCTGCACATTCACCCGACCCCAATAATTTGGATTTTTATCTGTGGGGGCCGCTTAAAACAACTGGTTTATGCAGACGATATTAATAGTGCAAAGACGCTTCATCAACGTGTCATGGGGGTCTGAAAAACCATTCGACGACGTGTGAGAGTATTTCAAAGTGTCCACCAGTCAATGATCTGACGGGTGCATGCGTGTGAAGAAAGAAACATCGGACATTTTGAAATTTTTTACGAGTTGCTGCGTTGAGGTACAACGATGGTCTTTTGGTCATATGATCGTATGGACATTTTACCTTGTTTTGGTGTCAGGAACACACCTTCAATGTGTGTAAAAGAAGTTTTGGTTTTGAATATTACAATAAAAATAAGGACAACAGTCCGAACACTGTAAATATACACTATTTACAGTATTCTGACTGTTAGTTGCAATATCTCGTCTCAGAAATATAGACAGATATAGATATATTTAATATTATTTCACTATTAATATTTTATTACTAGTTTTAAGGTTTGTTTTTTTTTTGTTGCTTTTAAGGTTAAGCATTTTTTACTATGATCATTTTTAACTAGTCCCAAACTATTTTTTATATATATCGTCTTGTTTTTCTTATCACAAGACTCAGCTAGAAAGCAATAAATTATGTTGGAATAAAGTAATCATTAGATGTTTACATGTATTAATTACGGTCTTCATTTTAACAAAAATCATCAAGATTAATTCGCTTCTCTTGACCATTTCATAAAAGAAGGCAATGTCATTAATTAATAACGTATAATTAAAGAATGTTTTAATGATTTATAACGGAATGGAAATAAGATTTCGGTTCATTCAATCGACTCCCCCAGAGCGCTTTGATAAGGATTAATATCAACAGAAAAATAAATGAACAAGATGGTGCTCGTTATATGGAATTAAATATAAAAACAAAAAACATTAATGTGCTAAAAAGGAAAGGAAAAGGGAAACAAAGAAAATAAACAATGTTACCTTCTCCGAGCTCATTAACAAGTGAAAATGCCAAATAATTAACTTTGTTTAACTGGTTCTGATCACGAAAAACACATTCTACAGGCTGTCGGAGACGATTCAGGTAACTATTATCTCATAAAAGTTGTTTCACCCCTCTCTCTCTCTGCGCATTCTCTCATCCCCCCCTCGCTTTCTCCTTCCTATCTCTCCTCTAACTACTTTCCTCTCCTCCTCCTTTTTAGCCCTTCTCCATTTACCCCCTCCTTTTATCTCGCCTTCATTTCTCCTCCTACTTTTCCTGCCTCCTCCTTCCCCCTTTTATCGCTTCCTTCCCTCCATCTCGATATTTCCTCCTTTTATTTTCCTTCATCTTTTCCTTCTCTACCTTCCCTCTTCCCTCTTTCCTTCCTTCTATTCGTTTTCTTCTCTTCCTTCTCCCCATCATTGCTTTTTCTTCATGTCTTCCCTTCTCCTTTTTCTTATTCTTTCTCCTCTCTCTCTCTTTATGCCCTCCTCCGTCTTCTATCACCGCCACCCCCTTTATCACCCCCTTTCCTCATCCTCCTATCCTTTTCCTCCTCCTTTCTTTTCTTTTCCTTCTCCCTTCCTCCCTGTCTTCCCTGTTCCTTATCTGTTCCTCCATTTGCCCCTTCCTCCTCCATTTCTCCCTTCCTCTTCCTTTCTCTCCCGCTACGATCCTTCTACTCCTTATCTCAACTGTTCTTTTCCTGTTCCTCTCTACTCCTACCTTTCTCTCCTCCCACTTCCTTTCTTCGCCTCTACTTTTTCTCCTTCCTTCTTCTCCCTATCTCATCTACGTTCCTTCACTTCCTTCTTACTTTTCCTTCTCTTTCTTGTTTCCACCTTTCCTCCTCTACTCCCCCTTTTCCCTCTTTTCCTCCTCCTCCTCCTCCTCCTCGTTTTCCCAATGTTAGCTTATCAAATCTAAGATTCACTGGCCTCGTTATCTCTATGGTTTGATTACCTTCAAATATTCAGTTTTAGGGCGGGTGCGTGCTTTCATGAGAATAGTGACAGGTGCGTTTAACAACGCCACAGTGTTTACAAACGTCAACTTATTTCATCTAAGAAATTATGCGAAAAGTTAGCAATTTTTTTTCTGAAAATTTGACGGCACACAATCTTTATTATTTTATAGCTTAACGAGGACTACTCACCCTACCCTACGACTGTGATGTCACCTCCTGCCACTTCTGTACGGCAGAGTGCCAAGGCGCTACAAATGAGTGACGTTATTAGACTGCGATTGGAACCATTGTCACGTGACGAGGGGATGCGTAAAGAAAGATATATCAATATATTTTATCGATATATTTCACGTTGTTCGTCGTTGGTGTCGCTGAGGACACCCACAAGCAAAGAGCTATAGGAAATAAATACATACGTGAACTGAGGTCGAGAAATAGTCGCAATACAGGACAATTTCAGTTCTTAGCAGAGACTCCCCTTCTTTGAACCTTGAATCACAAACAAAGAACTATCAAATTCTTAACAGAACTTTTAAAAACGTTATGCAAAAGTGTTTGATAAACCGGTTTAAGGCTGATGAGTTAGGACTAATGAACCGGATAATTCTAGTTAGAGAGAACTGATAAACCGGGCTTTATCTGTTTTTTTTTTGTTTTGTTTTTTTTGCTAACCATGTACAGTGTAACCCAGATATAAGAGAGTTGTCGGGACCGGAGAAGAAGTCTCTTATATCCGGGTTTCTCTTATATGCGGGTCTCTTATATCCGGGTTACACTCTATTTCGTTTGGTCTATTTTATATACATTAACACAGGCTCTAATTTGGGACCAGAGAAAATCGCTCTTATATCCGGGTTTCTCTTATATGCGGGTCTCTTATATCCGGGTTACACTGTATTTCGTTTTTATTAGGTTGGTGCAAAAATAATGACGTAATAATGCCGTTTTTTGACGTTAAAAAAATACGTCAAAAAACGACATTATTACGTCATTATTTTTGCACCAACCTAATACCACTTGGCGGTAACGTTATATTTTGTTACCTATTGTTGTTATTTTTCTACTTGTTTTAAGATGTCCCTTTTTATCGTTCAAAAACATTCTTGTCCGAATGTCTTTGCATTTATTAATAAATAACTGATTGATTCGTTTTTTAACGGTTTATCAACCCTTTCCAGGTTATTTAAAGCCAGACAATATTTTTATATTGTAAGGATTTTTTTTTAAAGTTAGTAATGATTTAGTGTTACAAGTCTTTCTAATTAATCCATAGGTGGGGGAAAAGGTAGATTCATACCTTTCCCAATGGTATTTACGCTTAACCCAACTGGAATTGGAACTCTGCTCTCCGATTAACAATTCCGAGCCATTATTCATTATACCAACCGCACATCCATGCTTACAGAACCTGATATTCCCAAGTGGTCACCCATCTATGTACTGACCAGGCGCGACGTTGCTAAAGTTCGGTGATCGTACGGGAACTGGTGTTTCAACGTGATTTAGCCGTAAGTCACTGCTGGGACTGGTAGGTAAGCTTGATATATTTGGGAAAAGATATTAGAATAATCCAGAACTTGGGAGCAAATCGCTTCAAATGATTTCAGTAAATATACAAAAATATTAGGTTGGTGCAAAAATAATGACGCAATAATGTTTTCTGACGTGTTTTTTTAACGTCAAAAAACGACATTCTTACGTCATTATCTTTGCACCAACCTAATAGAAAGGGGTGTAAGACAAGGATGTGTCTTCTCGCCGGACTTATTAAACCTTTACAGGGAAAGAATTAGAATTCCCACCAGGGTTCATTAATGGCGGCAAAAATCTTAACAGCTTTAAATATGCAGATGCCACGCCGGACACGGAAAAGAAAACTGAAGAATGTAGTAAATTAAAGCAAGAAGAAATAATTAATAACTAATTGTAAGAAGATAGAATATATGGTTGTCAGCAAAAGGGACAGGCCGACTTGTAAATTACAAATTGGAGATGTCAAAATCAATCAAGTATTTTAATATCTGGGATGGACGGATAATACGACACAATGAATAAATAAATACTTTAAATAAATAAATACTTTAAATAAATAAATTAAATAAATAAATAAAATTAAATAAATAAAATAAAATAAAATAAAAATAAATAAAATAAAATAAATAAAATTAAATAAATAAAATTAAATAAATAAATTAAATAAAATGAAATAAATAAAATAAAATAAAATAAAAATAAATAAAATAAAATGAAATAAATAAAATAAATAAAATTAAATAAATAAATAAAATTAAATAAATTAAATAAATAAATACTTTAAATAAATAAATACTTTAAATAAATAACTACTTTAAATAAATAAATACTTTAAATATCTGGCAAGGACGCATAATACGACACAAGTTCAAAGGCGTATTGGGATATAAAAAGTCGCCTTACAAAAGCTATGCAAAGTATTAAGAAACGAGAAAATCTCGTGTGAAACAAAGAAAGGACTACTTAACAGTTATGCAGTATGAATCTTCCTGTATGGCAATGAATGGTGGACATGCTCCCCATGAAGATGAAGAAGAGACTTGAAGCAACAGAAATTTGGTTCTTCCGAAAAATGCTGAGAATACCATGAACTGAACATGTGAGCAAAATCGAAATTTTAGAGAAAATGGAAACAAAAATAGAACGATACAGTTCATATTTAAAGGAATCATAATGAGGAAAGAAAGCTTAGAAAGTTTGACACTAACAGGACATATTGAAGACAAGAAGGAAAGGTGAATGTGGCGCATTACCTTCCAGATGAACTTGTGTAGATCATTGGAAAAACGGCGATTTGGGGAGATAGCGAACAGACAAAATTAGCTAAAAGCTACAAAGAACATGAAAATATGAAGAACCATGATCGTTTACGTTCTGAGGGGACACGGCATATAGAATCGGTTTGGTTTGTTTTTGTTTAAAGGGCACATCAACTCCTTATGGGTCATTTAATGCTGGAAGTTTATTTTGAGAGCATTGGTATATTAATGTACTGCTAGTAACTCACACTCTTTGGGTCCTGTCACTGTATCTAACTAAGGCTTTATCCGTTGAGACGGTAAAGAACTTGGAGAGGGAAATTAACAGAAGATAACAGGCATCCATTAGACATGGTACCCAGAAAATAAAGGGTTCAGTTCGACATTCCAACCACCTGAAGAAGGCCGGAGCGTACAACGGCCGAAACGTTGTGATAAATGTGGCAACAAAGATGAGGATGTTAGTCCGAATAATGTACATAATACCTCATCTCAGAAATAGAGACAGATACATACAAACTTACATATATATATATATATATATATATATATACATACGTATATATATATATATATATATATATATATATATATATATATATATATATATATATATATATATATGTCATGGTCCGGTTCCTTGTACCACGGTGGTAGTCCAAGGCAGAACCAATAAAGAAGAACTTGAACACAGGTATGGAATCATCTGAAACGCATTTACATTATACAGACAAACCTCTCATCTACGGATCCCCCCACCCTCCATAGACGGACGAAATCTGCAGTGAAAATTTTTAAAAATTTCCAGGAAAAAAAATACTTCCAAATCATCAGTGATGCATTTCAAAATTTGCTGGCTTAGCGGAACGTATTGTATTAGTTCTCAAAGTGGCCGCTTGGCGGCGGTGGCTGGCCTTTCAATTGTAAACAAAGACAGGTGTACAGTATATAAAGTACGATCGACACATTAGCGCGTGTGCGAGAAAGTAGCTGTTAGAAATCTATCATTTTTGTTATTTTGATTAATATATCAATTGTTCAGCCCTCAACAAAGTATTTACATTATGATCATAACTATAGGGCTTTTATAACTCAAATGTAATCCCTTCCAATCTACGGACAATCAGCTTTAACGGACCTCCCCTCCCCCTCCCCCGCATTAGTCTGTTGAAGAGAAGTCTGTCTGTATATATTAACCGTATTCTATTAACAATGCTTGGTTTCATTCATGGTCAAAGACGATTTCTTTATTTCTGACTTCCAATGCATTTCTCTAGTAAAATCAAAAAACAATGAATTTCTATTAGATATACAGTAACGTGAATCTTCGCGTAACATTATTTTTAATTTCTGATGACTGAAAATCTATTTCTAATTTTCAATGTATTTCTATAGGAAGTCTTTATTACGGCTTTTTCTTTTGGTGACTTTCTTCTTTTGGTGGCTTTTTTCTTTTGGTGGTCATCATTCTAACTTATAGAGGTTTATAGCAGTTATACCATCTATGCTAATGATATCTCTATCTATAAAAGGCAGGATGTGTGTGTGTGTGTAACGAATGCACGGTCGCAATTTTCGACAGATTTGCACCAAAATTTACATGCAATTGCTCCGAGTTAGCGGAAAGGCCAAGACCGACTTTACATTTCCCAACTCTTATCGACAGTGGAAATAATCGATTTTTTCATGCTCCTACGGCACTTTTTATGTAGTTTGCGGCCATTTTCTACTGGCCAGAGTGAGAGCCTATAGCTGGCTGCCACAAATAGGCAGGAAGATTCTATTGGCCAGCGTGAGAGCCAACAGCTAACTGACACAATGTTAACTAGCATGCTAGCATGCAAAAAAAAAAAAAATCGATAGATTCGTCATAAGTCGGAAAAAATTTAATCTGCATGGCACTTTACTCCAATTGGCTCATTCGCTTCCTTAAACTCAACGTTGATTCTGATTCTGCAGAACTGGGTTGGATGTGAAAAAGTATTTGTTGTTAACATTCTTTTTTCATTCGGTTTTTCCAGTTGCGAGTCCTTTTTTTAAAGCTGGTCGTTTTATGTTCATTTTGTTTAGTTCATTTTTCGTAACAGATTTAATGTTTAGTATAGAGCTTAGAAAAAATTCGCAGTGTGAGATAGACAAGAAGTAAGGCATGTAGCAACATCAGCACGGAAAAGGGCACTCCTTTAAAGGCAAGGAAGGGCAAAAATATTTTAAGTCAAGTGATAGCGATTGCTGTATGAGTCGTAAACTTTTTGAATCAAGCCCGGGCAATGCCGGGTCATGCTGCTAGTAACTGTTATAAATTGTGTTTCTTTAAGGAATCAGGTTTGTTAATTGGACATCAACTTCAGGTAAGAAAATCGAAACCTTTGAAAATCATATCAAAGAATAGATTGTCAGATCATATCAAAACTGAACAGCTTCTTAATATAAGTAAATTAATACTTGTTATATAGATCATGAAAAACGTCGTCAAAATTATGCGATCATATAAAAAGCGTGGAATAAGTCTCGCTAAAATCTTAGAAAGTACGATATTTAATCAAAAATAAGAAGCCAAGACAGTGTACATAAATGATCCAATCTTGATCTAACAGCGTTCTTGATCTAACCTATGTTCACTTCGAAATGCGAGAAATATATCATGTTGGCGCAAAGCTGAATTAAATAACCTTTATTCTATCAGCAAGTCTTGCATTAATTCCTGGTCCATGACAATCCCTTTTCTGGAATATCAATGGACCATATTCAGAGTGATGTGCCAGAACTTGCTAAAATAAATCTGATTAAAACACATTGTAAAAGTCGTACATAATTTCACACTGCTATATTGTAGATTCCCTGTGCCTTTTCTACAAATAGTTCCATGGCAATTGTTCTGATGAGTTTCCCTCTATGGTACCTAGGCATTGTGAAATTTTCTAGCCTGGGGAACTACCTCCCTCTTTCTTGAATATTTCTGTCACGTCTGGCATGCTGTCTCTGCTATGTATTTAGAGATTCTTCATAACATCCAAAGAAGGATCTGGCATTTTCAACCGTCCTAACATAACTTAGGTCATTTTTTTAACCATACTAACGTAACTTTCCTGTTCTTTTCAATGAATATGCTCGTGGTACTTGTTCTGATGTGCATTCTTCTTTGACAACTCGGCATTAGGAATTTAACAGAGTACTAGATTGGCAGCTAGGTCTCATTATTTTACAGTTGAAATGGCTAGATATAACCGTACGTTCTATGCTAAAAGTTTCTATTTTAGTTCTTCTCTCTTATTGGGCACCCGTCCGGCTACTTGCTTTTAGTCAAATTTGATCTTCAGTAGTTTAAATACAGGGTGTTTCAAAAAATTTAATATCCTTTGAGATGTAAATATCACAGAAAGTACAGGATTAAAGCAAATGAAATTAAAAAGAATTAATGTTGAAGATCATAAGATTTATTCTTCCAAATCTGAATGAGAAATTCAAAAGCATGTGGATTATGTGAACGATTTCACAAATGTTCAATATGCGAACCGCCTGAGACACGGCATTTTTATACCTGGAAAGAAAAGATTAAAGATTAAAAGAACATAAAATACAAATAAGAAAAACACAAAAACATAAAGACATAAAAATATAAAACAAACATTAAACATAAAGATGCTATTAAAATTTGAAGTCATTTGAAGGAGATCTAACAAAGTTATTAGATTGCGAAATGATATCAAATTTTTTGAAACACCCTGTATAATGTAAATCGTTATTTTCTGTTTTTTTTTTTAATTCCTGTCATTTATTGTTCAATTTTCTTTAACAATACCCTTCTTTTTTCTCATATTCTTTCACACTCAGTATCCCGATCCTTCTTAGTGACTTTATTGCCTTGCCTGGGGTGAAATGACAAAAGAAAAATTATAATATAATCTGTTTGTATTTCTTATATCACTATAAATGTAATCATCACAGTTTATGAAAGTTTCGGTGTTACAGTCATAATACAACAGGATAATTAAAAGGTAATTATCAAAATCACTTCCAATGCATTTCTAGAACAAAATAATTTCCTTATTTTCGGTATATCGGGTCCGTACCGATCCTTCAGTATCTGTCTATATTTCTGAGATGAGGTATTATGTACACTATTTACATTATTCGTACTATTGTCCTCATCTTTGCCGTCATATTTATTACAACGTTTCGGCCTTTCAGTATCTGTCTATATTTCTGAGATGAGGTATTATGTACACTATTTACATTATTTGGACTATTGTTCTCATCTTTGTCGTCATATTTATTACAACGTTTCGGCCTTTCAGTATCTGTCTATATTTCTAAAATGAGGTATTATGTACACTATTTACATTATTCGGACTATTGTTCTCATCTTTGTCGTCATATTTATTACAACGTTTCGGCAGTTGTACGCTCCGGCCTTCTTCAGGTAGTTGAAATGTCGAATATGTTCAATACCCGGTTAAGGCAGTGGAGAACTTAAGTGGAGGAATTAACAGGAGATAACCGATAACTGACATCCATTAAACATGGTACGTGGAACTAGAACGGTCTACCCCAGTGAGCGAAATAAAGGGTTCAGTTCGACATTCCAACCACCTGAAGAAGGCCGGAGCGTACAATGGCCGAAACGTTGTAACAAATATGGCGACAAAGTTGAGGACAATAGTCCGAATGATGTAAATAGTGAAAATAATTTCATTTTTAATTTTTAAGCGCACTTTTCGTATTCGCTGTGTCAAGAGAAAATAATTCCTTCTTTTTTTTTACGTATCATGCAGACTGTACAACATCGATTTAAAATATTAATAGCAGGTAGAAAACCGCATTATGCAAAATCATTTTTCCCTTTTTTAAAAAAAATGGTTCAATGATTTTCTATGTCACTAGATACGTAATGATAATAGAATGTGAGATTTTCTAAGGGCGCGTTTGAATGGCTTTGCAATCTTTATAATGGCTGACAAAGGCGAGAAACGTTGCTCTGTCTAATTTTGATGCACGGTTGAAGATATCTGTTAAGGAGACCATCAGAATACATCAGTAGACTTTGGGGGGAATATTTTTTTGGCGAACGCAGATTTGGGAGTGGCACACGCGTTTCAAGGCCAGTTGAGCGTCGATTTATGCTTATCAGCATTCAAGGCAACCAGTCACCATGCAAATGCCATAAAATGTGGAAAGCATATGTGGGAACTGATCCCTGAGAAAAATCTCCGAAAAATCTATTAGATCACTCAGAAGATTGGAATCAGTTGTTCAGTCTGAACTGAACTTACCATTCCACTGGATATCTATAGCATTACTGCAAAATTTCTCACATGGCTCTTGACATTGGATTAAAATGGCGTACGGTTTGAGTTTTTTTCGAAGGCTAACGAGAAGTATAGTTAATGTTACACTGGAACAAAAGTGGGCAGATCGTACCCTCCGGCCTTCAAGTGTATATTGATCCGAGTATCCGACGGGCAATTGCGAACTAAGCACTTTATTTAACCTACGGGAGTAGATTGCTCTCGTTACACTGCGCATGTCTAAGCTGCAGCTGACCAATTCATGGCAGTGCTCAAAAGCATTTTTTGGATTGTAGATAATGAATTATTTTCCACCTTATACTCCCTTTGCCTCTCGTTAATCAATCGCTATTTTCATGGCAGTTGTTCAGAAAAAGCTGGGACCAACTACGCCATACCACACACAGAGAATCGACACATCCTCTTTCCCTTCGTATTCCACTTGTAAGGAAGAAGTTCCAAGGTGACAGCTTCTTTCCCACGTTGTGGAACGTTGAGACAACTGAGAAGATGTTTCTCCGACCACCTCTCTCTCTCTCTCTCTTTTCTCTCTCTCTATATATATATATATATATAGAGAGAGATAGATAGATAGATAGATAGATAGATATCAATCTGTCTGTAGATGATAATGCACACACACACACATGCATATATATATATATATATATATATATATATATATATATATATAGATAGATAGATAGATAGATAGATAGATAGATATCAGTCTGTCTGTGGATGACAATACACACACACACACACACACACACACACACACACATATATATATATATTGTCATCCACAGACAGACTGTTTCGCTGTATCACAGCTCTTCAGTGTGGCTAGACGTCCGACTGTTTCAAACCCGGATCGAAACCCGAGCGATTTGCCTGTTGTTCGTTGTAGATCCAACTTTCATAAAGACATGCCACTGCTGTTGATCTCAACTGCCAATGCGGGCAATCAGAAACAATGGGAGATCTTTTAGCCTTGAAAATCCCTGCCTAGCGACCTTGAAACCTCAACACTTAAAGATGGGTGTGGTTTAACGATTTGATAATAACAAGAACTAGACACAGCTAACTGGAAACCATTTACAAAGTTGTTCGAAAGTCTTGTCACCACCTACCTACCAAAAAGTAATGAGAACAATAAAATAGCAAATAATATAGTAATACAAAGCACATGTACTGAATTCAGTTTATTGACTTTCCTTGACGCTGTCATACATCGAGAAGGCCTATATTAACAACATCATTTTCGTGTCAGCCATCTGAAATAGAAAATTATGTTATATAAAGTGACAAAACTTTCGAATCACCCTGAATATCATTTGCTATATCCCGTGTTGTACTTCCTTTCCACTAAAAGTATATAATATTTGTATTGTTTCAATTGACAGATCATTTGTTTGAGTTATTGTTGCATTTCTTTTGAAGACCGTCTTTCTGGTGCCATGGTTACTTTCATCTGATAGCTTGGACTTTAAGCATCAGCTTAAAGTCAAGATTAGGACGAAAGGCGGCGGCTCACTTCATCAGAATTCAGCAAAAGGTGGGTGAAACTTGCGCGCTTGTGTCGTGTGAAAGGGGCTGACCTTGAGTGGCACATTGATGCCGGTTAGGCATCAGGATATTGCTCTTCCTGGGTTGAACTTGTGCAACCCATCCCGAAATTAGGCTAGATTAGGTTTCCTTTTTTGATGCTTTAGTTTCCTTTTTCAAGTTAACTTAGCTAGGGTATGTATGCACATTGGCCCCTTTTATTTCTGTCCCTATTTTTCTTTAAGTTTAACTCCCCATCCCCTCCCTCGTTAGGTGGTCAGTGATGTCAGTTTGCTGGTGGATGCGGGGCGCCTTTCGTTTCGAATGTAATGCTATACATATTCAGTGGAATAGTAGGTTCAGTTCAGTAGTTTTTCGTATTTGTTGTTGTGTCTGAATGAGTGCATGTCAGTGTGAGTGCTTGGGATGAATGAATGTTTTATACTATCATAGTCCCGCATTGATTTCGGCCATTGAACTGATGTTTCTGCCACATTTAGTCATTGTGGGAGCGGGGGTTATTACTAATCTTATTTTTCTTTAGTTTCTTGTAAATAGTTTTTGTGTTCACATTGTAAGTACTCATTGGGGCTAGTTTTTAAAATTGTTGTTTTATTCCCCTCCCCGCAAAGACAATGAATTATAAATATGGAGACTAGTTAGTATTTTCATAGAGACAATGAGGTATTATTATGGTGGATGTAGTAAGAAAGGTACGTATGAATGTGTTGTTTTGGTGTAAGGAATATTGTTCGTACGATTGGGTCAGTGTTTGCGGCTAGCTAAGTTATAGTTAAGACAGAAGAAGACCATCTTTTCTCCAATCCCCCCTTACAGCCTTGTGCCACATTTCTGTATTGTACAGAATAAATATCACTTTCATCTGATAGCACACTTCTTAGAACCAACCTTTTTTTTTTTCAATAGACAGCGCTTTTGCCGGAGCTGTGCTTCCTTTCTATTTAAAGCTCTTTGTCGGGCCATGTGTATTTTCAATTTAAAACTTTCTCGTTGGAGCCATGTTTATTCCCTTTGGAATTGAATTCTATAAAAATAACGATAGAAATTGCGAAAGTCTTGCGAGATTTCGTAAGGGGTAAAAAAATGGTCGCGACTAAGGATTTGAACTATGATTGGAGTGGGGAGCTCTAGCTCAGGTATGGCAGCAATTCTGATTCTTGTAAAGACTGCATGTCAAGTCAGGTAATTTTTTTCGTACGTTACAAGGTACCGAACATTTTTGCCACATCACATATATGTGAGGCCCGCTTGACGTTCAAAGCCTATGAGACTGCACCCATTCACCGCGACTGGATCGAAGACATAGCAAATTCAAAAATCATAAAATAATTAAATCTTTGACGAGCATTGTTCTCCAAAGACCTGAAGGTACATGACAATTTAAAAAAAAATATTGAAACGTAAATATCGAGCTATTATACAAAAGTTCTTTTATATCATATCTGTTATTTATTTATTTGATGCAATCTCTAAAATGACCTTTTCTGTTGTTGACGTATTCTACAGCACCTTACCAACTAAAAAAGGGTAGATTTAAGAGAGGAATACTTGCAGAATCTGGTGGCGACGGGGCTATGTCTATCTTTTTTTTTTCACTCAGATGTAAACCTGTTCTACATCTACCGTTTTTAATCTAATGCAAACCTGACCAATGTTTACATTCTGTTTCTAGTGTAAACCAGGCAAACAATATTTAACTATTAATTCGTTTCGATCTTGTCCTATAAAACTTAAATTAACCAACTTAAACAAATTAGGAGCAAACGTCGAGTTTTTATACTGAGACCAACTCAGCTGAATACGGACAGAAAATAAATTCAGTAAATACGCAGATATAGAAACAGACCTAATAGAAGGATGCTTCTTCTCGCTGGATTTATTTAAATTTTCCAGTGAGTCAATCCCAAGAGAACAAGAAGACATACCAGGATTTATTCTTAGTGGGAACACAATTAACAACATTAGATATACAGATGGTATTTATCAATCCACCCACGGGGATCGAATGTGGCCTTTTTAATGTGGGTATCTCTGAACCCGTAGGCCCAGCCAAAAATACATAACCATCCAGGCGAGGCGGGCCAGTTCCGTCAACCTCCCCCAACGAAACCCTACCCTTCGGAAGAGCTTCGTCCGGGTTCCTCTCTGCAAGCAGAGAATTCGACAGACACCCGACCCGGCAGCTCACAAAGCGCAGATACTACACTTTGATCCTAGCCTAGATATACAGATGGAACCACGTTGATGACTGACGCAGAAAGAAAACTGTAGGAACTTCCAGACAAAGTAATAAGAGAGCGTGAAGAAAGGAATATCTATCAATTTTCAAAAAGACATAATCTATGGGTCTATGCAAGAAAAAAACTCCAGAAATGCAAACTCCAATTTAGAGATGTCAAAATCAATCAATACAAAATTTCAAATGTCTGGAAAGTTGTTTAGCATAAAATGGAAGGGCCTCTTAATATAGCAAAAGATGTCTTCCAGAAAACAGAAAAAATATTAATTTTGTGATGTCAACGAACACTCGTTGTCACTTTTGTAATATCAACAAATATTCGTTGTCACTTTTGTAATGCTCATTGTAGTAGAGACTATGTAATCGCAGATACAACTATAGTAACGCCGTTGAACAATACTGGCGTCAGACGCCTTCGAATAACACTCGCATAAATAGTACTTGCTCGATAATACTCGCTCGAATAGTAATCCGTATAGATAAATATTATAGTGAATAGAGTAGAGAATAGCGTTCCGTATATTTGTTATGGGACCATACCCATAATAACATAATGGACTATTCCATACGTAATACATTCTGCGCCTCAAGAGGAATCAGGGAGTTCCGTCTGAAGTTTGGAGTGAGGTCCGTCAGGAGTCTGTCAGTCAGTCAGAGCGAACGAGTCAGTCAGTCGAGTCAGAGGCAGTCCGAAACAGAGTCAAGTTCAGACAATTACTACTAAACCTGATTGTTCGTACTAACACTTTTCTACCTCTTGGTATATATTCCTGTTTGTAATATATCTGTTTTAATCCATATACGTGTTGGAGTTCTTCTTTATTGGTTCTACCTTGGACTATCACCATGGTACAAAAGACCTTGGACCATAAGAGGACAGAGTAGAAATAGCGATCCAATTAGTAATAGAGGATAGAATAGAAATAATCGATAGTCGTCACGATAATTCCAATATATATATATATATATATATATATATATATATATATATATATATATATATATATATATATATATATTTATTTGTGATGTCAACGATCATTCGTTGCCACTTTTGTGATGTCAACGAATACTCGTTGTCACTTTTGCAATGCTTGTTGTAGCAAAGACATTGTAATCGCTGATGCAACAATAGCAACGCCGTTGAACAATACTGGTGTCAGACGCCTTTGAATATCACTCGCACTAATAGTACTTGCTCAATAATACACACTCGAATACTAACCACCGTATAGCGATCCGAATAGAGAAATAGTATCGTGAATAGTATAGAGAAGAGAAAGACGGTCCGTATAGCAATAGAGGATAGAAAAGAAATGATGATCCTAATAGTAATGGTGGATAGAATAGAAAGAGTGATCGGTATATACGCCACGCTAATTCCTATATATACATTTCCTTCGCCATCACGTGATCTACTTATTCAAAATGGGATCGCCTGTGTTTGCTCCCTGATGATCTGTGTTCAAACTCCAGTGTCGGCAGCGACATTTTTATTCCTATATATATATTTTATATAACAATTAAGAAACAGGGAATTATTGTTCCAAATAAAGAACTGATTACTGAACTATATCATATCAAGCCTACACGATGATAGTGAATGCTGGTTAATCTTCTCACAGATGAAGAAGAGACTTGATGCAGCAGAAACGTGGTTCTACAGAAGATTGCTGCGAATATCATGGACGGGGCATGTAAGCAATGAGGAAGTGTTAAGCAAAATGGAAACAAGAAAGATTCCTACTTAGAGTCAAAAAGAAACAGTTGAAATTTGTAGGACGCATAATGAGGAAGGAGTGTTTAGTAAGTTTGATACTCACAAGACATATTGAAGGCAAGCGAGCCAGATGGAAACTGCTCGTAATACTACATATATATTGTTTTTCTTTACGGCTTATTAACCACTTATGTTATTTAATGCCGAAACAGATTTTGAATTGTAAAAATTAATACTGAATTCACATTTCACATTTTTAAAGAATAATGTCTTTTTTTTTTCAGATACAAGTCCAACGATTTAACCCATCGCTAGAGAGGTAGATAGATTTATAAGTTTTCCAAAGATATTTGCGGGTGAGTGAGTGCAATGAAACCAACCAGAATTCATATTTCGGTTCCCTAATTTCGTATCATAGAAGATGCTCCCCTGTCATCTTTCTGAAACGATGTGCTGTTAGAATTGCATTCAAAATCTGAAAGCTTATTTCAAATTGGTTGAAATTTCTCAAACACAACATGAGGAAAGAGGTCTCTGAGAATTTGACACTCACAGGACATTACTGAAGACTTGTGTCGCAGAAAAAGGTCTCTGAGAATTTGAGACTGACAGGACATTACTGAAAATTTGTGCCGCAGCTAGAAAGAGGTCTCTGACAATTTGACACTGACATGACATTACTGAAAATTTGTGCCGCAGCTAGAAAGAGGTCTCTGAGAATATGACACTGACAGGACATTACTGAAGGCTTGTGGGGCAGAAAGAGGTCTCTGACAATTTGACACTGACAGGACATTACTGAAAATTTGTGCCGCAGCTAGAAAGAGGTATCTGAGAATATGACACTGACAGGACATTACTGAAGGCTTGTGGGGCAGAAAGAGGTCTCTGACAATTTGACACTGACAGGACATTACTGAAAATTTGTGCCGCAGCTAGAAAGAGGTCTCTGAGAATATGACACTGACAGGACATTACTGAAGGCTTGTGGCGCAGCTAGAAAAACTGAGTAGCCTACCAATGAACCTGTCCCCCAAAGCCGAAAGTATAGGGACCCGACTGACGTTAAAAAATGATTTTCAAAACGCAGCTTAGATATGGCACAAGGTCGAGAGTGTGTTGTACCCAGTGAGGATCGAACTCACTACTCAGTCGTAATTGATCTAGCGAGACAAACGTGTTCAACCAGTAAACTACGTCGAAGTGCCCAAGGCCTGTTTTAATGGATGAACCTTTCTTAGAGCTACGATAGAAGAAGAAGCCCTCCCGTCTATCTTTCTAAAACGAGATAGAATTCTGATTGTATGAAGACTTGGTAAGCGTAAAAGCAATTGTCACCTGGGAACGAGGCACTTATTTCAAATCAGAGGTGAAACCAGAAGCCGCTTGTTGACTGATATTTAAGAATATTTACATTGAAGAAGTCGGGTAAACATTTTAACTGTTGAAGTTCTTAGAATATTTGACACGCTTTGATTATTTTAAAAATCCCATGTGGAATTACTTGATGCATGCGTTAATGTTAGTTTCATTTCAAAGTTAAGATTTTACGAGTGACGTGGGCTAAAAATTCAACGTCTCAGCTCGTTTAATGCAAGAAATTTAGGTTTTATGGGAGAAAACAAAAATTATGTCCATTGAAGGTGAGTCCCTGATCAAGAGTATTGAGTATTTTTAATCTGTTTAGTATAAAGTGAAAAAAATTGTATTCATTTCAGCGACACTCTCTCTCTCTCTCTCTCTCTCTCTATCTATCTATCTATCTATCTATCTAAATTCATTTAATATCTGTATATCTATATATAAATTCAGTTAATATCTATCTACCTATTCATCTCTCTCTCTTTCTCTCTCTCTCTCTCTCTCTATATATATATATATATATATATATATATATATAATTATTTATTAAAAATATGATTCCAACGCTACATAAGAGTTCTCATGTTTCAAAAACAAGAGCCGAAAACTTCAATATATATATATATATATATATATATATATATATATATATATATATATATATATATACAAATGTGAAAGAACGAAGAGTAAAGTTTCCAGCGTTCAAAACATTAATTTGAAACAGGGCTCAATACAAAAGTAGAGTTGTAAATAGTGTGGGGTATGTGCATGTTCAAATGTAACACTGCATAATTTATACACACACACACACACACACACACACACACACACATATATATATATATATATATATATATATATATATATATATATATATATATATATATATAATAATAATTGTACTCGGTTCGTAAAAAATACTTGGTTGCTACAATTTGCAAGTATCAAAACAAATTGGTATCCAAGTAAAAAAATTGGAAAAAAAAAAAAAAACATTCGAACAAGATGTAAAGAAATCGTCCAGTGACTTAAATTTCCAGTTCAAAGAAAAAAAACCAAGAGAGTAACTAAGATGAAAAAAAACCCGTAGAGTACACAATTCGCTAAGTAGAGCAAAGGTAAATAAAATACATCCTAAAGTGCCAGGAACTACCTATGTACGTTTCACCTAAATAGATCTACAGGGTAAGCTATATATATATATATATATATATATATATATATATATATATATATATATATATATATATATATATATATATATATATATCGTCCATATATATATCGTTCATATATATATATATATATATATATATATATATATATATATATATATATATATATATCGTTCATATATACATATATATATATCGTTCATATATATATATATATATACATATATATATATATATCGTTCATATATATATATCGCTCATATATATATATATATATTTATATATATATATATCGTCATATATATCGTCATATATATATATATATATATATATCGTCATATATATATATATATATATATCGTTCATATATATATATATATATATATACATCGTTCATATATATATATATACATACATATCTCGTTCATATATATATATATATATATATATCGTTCATATACATATATATATATATATCGTTCATATATATATATATATATCGTTCACATATATATATCGTTTATATATATATATATATATATATATATATAGTGATATATATAAAATATATCGTTAATATATATATATCGTTATATATATATATATATATATATATCGTTCATATATATATATATAACGTTCATATATATATATATATCGTTCATATATATAATTATATTTCATATATATATATATCGTTCATATATATATATATCGTTCATATATATATATATATATATATATATATCGTTCATATATATATATATGTCGTTCATATATATATATATATCGTTCATATATATATATATATATATATATCGTTCATATATATATATATCGTTCATATATATATATATATCGTTCATATATATAATTATATTTCATATATATATATATCGTTCATATATATATATATATATCGTTCATATATATATATATATATATATATCGTTCATATATAGATATATGTCGTTCATATATATATATATATATCGTTCATATATATATATATATATATAGTCATATATATATATAATATATCGTTCATATATATATATATATATCTATCGTTCATATATATATATATATATATATATATATATATGTATCATCCAGTCCATATCTATCTATCTATTTATCTCTCTGGACCTCTTTCTTTCTTCATTAATTTCTTTCTGTCTATCTCTCTAGGATTCTATCCATCTATCTATCTACCTATTTATCTATGCTTCTTTCTTTCCATCTAGCTATCACTTCTATCTTTCCTTCCATTGCTCCTTCCAATATAAGCACTCATGCATACGCGAGAATGTCGATTTACGGCGGTGGTTGGTGTCCAAGCGCGCGATTAGTCCACCAGAAGTAATGGACCACAAGCTTTTGATAAGCTATCCGTCTAGAAGAAGAGTAAACACTCATTTAAACAGCCGCCCCAGTGCTAATCCAGATATCTAGCATCTGCTGGTCTCTAATATTCTTAGCATTGTTCGTGTGCAATGTTGCGGTGTTGTGTAAGACGTAACACGACTATAATCTCAGTACAGGCAATGAAGACATCTTAACATCAATTGTTGCTGTTATATGTGCAGGTTGTATGGCGGCTCAGGATGAGAAATCGTACAGATAAGTTCGAATTCCACCCGAGTTTGTTACTTTCACTTACGCTCAAATACTTTTGGAAAATGTATGAATCTGCCTCTCCACCCGCAGCTATAGGTTAAATAGCAATTAACTGTGCTATTTGGCCCTGGTTGGCAACCAGTCTAGAAGAAGAACAAATCGGAATTCAAAAGCATGAATTTACATTTAACTTGTCAGCAATGGCCAAAGTCATCCAACAAGTCGACAACCCTCATGTATCTGTCTACCTATCTATCTACATCTGTCTCTTAGCTTGTTTATATATATATATATATATATATATATATATATATAAGTTTATTATTCTCTCTCTCTCTCTCTCTCTCTCTCTCTCTTTCTGTATATATATATTTATATATACATATATATATATATATATAAAGTGAGAGAAATTAGGAGGATTTGCGATAATTATAATTAAGTAATTCATCGAGCCTAGAAGAAATCTCAACAGAATGCAGAAAGGACTGGACGGCCGTTTCGTCTTATATTTGGGATTCATCAGTAGTGCGCATCCACTACCGAGAATTGAAACCCAGACAGTTACGATATCAGGCAAACGTCATACCAACTGCACCAACGGGCTTCGGTGACGAGGATAGTAAATATGCATAAATCAGTTTATTCATATCTATCTATCTGCATCTTTATCTATCTCTTTATGTTTATATCTCTCTACTTCTGTATCTATCTATCTATCTATCTATCTATCTATCTATCTATCTATCTACATATTATTCTATGTCTTTATTTTAATATCTGTCTATCTACATATTTATCTATGTCTTTCCGTTAATATCTATCTACCTGTATGTTAATATCTATCTATATACATATTTATCTATTGCTTTATGTTAATATCTATATTAGTCTCTTCATATCTATATATCCATCCCAATCTCTCCATCTATTTTCTCAGTCTGTTGATTATCTATCTATCTATCTATGACTGTCTATTATCTATCTATCTATCTATCTATCTATCTATCTATCTATCTATGACTGTCTATTGTTATCTATCTATCTATCTATCTATCTATCTATCTATCTATCTATCTATTCCCAAAAGCTAAACTGAAATAAAAAGTTTGTATATAGTGAATAGGGCACCATCACGGGAAATGTCTGGCTAAAGGGTAGCGCGCTCTCGATCTCGTTCGTTGTGGCGAAAAGCAGTACACATTGGTAAAACGAACTTTGAGCGCAATCATGTTGCGCATTGAAAAACTCAAGAGACACATTCGTCGGTGCCTTGACGTTCATATCCCTGAAAATATTTCAGCAAACCTTGATCTGACGTGTAATGAATAGGGTCGCATCTGTCAAAGTAGGGTAGGGCCTCAAAAATCCTCGAAGACGCCTCACACACACACACACAGAAGTCATTCATTATACGTTCTGCGGCATTTATGTAACAAATACGTACTGCAAATGACGCCCAATATTGGCACATCTGTTCATAAGATTGCAAAACACTACCACGATTAAAAATAACACATACGCGCTACACATATTTTAGGGTGGATCAACTGAAATCGAGTCGCAGCCATAATCTTCATTTATCTCACTATCACATTAAAATGACAAACGTATTAGCGAAAACTGCTCGGGATAACGAAAACAGTGAAAATATCTTCGTCTGAATTTCTAGGATGAGTATTTATAATTACTTACACTATTTATATTCGGGCTGTTGTCCTCATCTTTGTTGTTCTCATCCCAACGTTTCGCCGTTGTGATCCCCCCACCGCCTGCGGGCTTCCTCAATTGTATATCTTTCAGGGTATACTAAAATCCGTCCGATGGATAGTGCGCACACAAGTGAGCTATAACTGAACAGTACTAAATAAAAATTAGAACTTGACGATATACCTAGATATGAGCGGTGGAACGAGAATAGTCTACCCCCGTAGATTAAATAAGTAGCTTACCCAGATCGATATATACTTGGTGAAGGCCGTAGGGCGCAACGACCGAAACGTTCTGATAAAAACAACAAAGATGAGGGCAATAGCCGGCATACAAATAATAGAATTATTTATTTTATCGAAATTACAAAGTGCGTGACACGAAAGATATAAATCATTATATACACAACGGTAATTATTATATAGTTTTGATGATCTTTTTTTCTAATGTATGATTATCCTTTTGTAAATTTGGATAAATTGGCCAAAATCCATGTTTGTGCTGTCCTAAGCCGATTTTTAGCTGAGTAATCCCCTCATACAACAGCCACACTTGCCACAGAATATTTTGACGTTAGAAAAAATATAATTAAATATAACGAGCATAAAATATTAATTGTTTGACCAATACATGTTTAAAAGAATAAATATTGCCCAATTTCACTGAAACTATAAAATAGTGAATCATAGGTACTTTTACATTTTTCTCACGCGAGTTTCGATTGAATTTAAAGAACTGACATGTCCAATCACCATGGCGTTTACAATAAATCTAAAGCAGTTATTTCTTGTGATATGTTTTATGACATTGTACGAAAGCGGAAAGATACTTTCTAGCCTAGTTTTAAAGAATTGATATACAAAATTCAAACAACTGGTACATGAAAAATTACGACGTATGAAGTAACATAAATTAAAAGCGTTAACCTTTTTTTGAACCAATGAAAAGCAGTTTTAGCTAACGTAATTGTGGATGTATACAGTTGGAATATCAATTATATTAAATGACCAATCATAAAACACATTAAATTTTTCTGTTAATTAATGCGGATGTCCAATTAACATTTTCAGTATTGTAAACATTTTTGAAGTTTTTTAAGCTATCCTCAAAATTAATTTAATCAATGCAAGCAAATAAACCCATTACTGGGTAAGCAAAGTTCGACTTATTTTCTGACCAATCACAATCAATTTTTTTCTCATGTTTAGTGCATTTCTATCGTTAAATAATTAACAATCCATCAACATTATACCGGGTGTAACAGCAATATTCTCCAAATCGTGTGACAGCATGGGATAATTGTCCACCCCGCAAAAATATGTAATATCTAAAAAACACTAAACTAATTAGGTTTCTTTCTTCTAGGTTTTTAGGTAAATCATTTAGCCATCTTGACATCATTTACCGTAAGAATCACTGAAAAACCCATTGAGTTATTCAGCATAGAAAGACAGCACGTTAAAATCGTTTTGTGTCAGTCCCACTATATCTTCCAAAGTGAGCAATGGTGAGAGGAAAAAGATCATTCAGACCTTCAGTAATGACACCAACATTCGTAATTTAGCTTCCATCTTCAAAGTTCATTCAAGAACCATCTAGAGAACGGTGGATAGGTTTAAAAAAGAGGGAACAGTAGAGAGGAAAACTGGATCAGGAGGTAACAACAGCAAGAAGGATCAGCATTTCATCTTAGAGCTAATTGCTTCGTCCACCGCAAGGAAAGTTGGCTCCTCCAGATCTACAAATCAACAATTCGCCCTTGCATGGAGTATTGCTGCTATATATGGTCTGGAGCCCCTTCTGTTTGCCTCGGGGTTCTTGATAGGCTCCAGAGGCGGATATGCAACATAATTGGCCCTGCTCTGGCATCTCGTCTACAGTCAGTCTCTCACAGACGCGCCGTCGCCTCTCTCTGTCATTTTTACAAATACTTTCATGGCAATTGCTCCGAGGAGCTGCATTCGCTGGTTCCTAGACTTCATGAGTTCAAGCGCCCTACGAGGCTGGCATCCCGCTCTCATCCCTTCACTGTCGAAACTCCTAAATGTAGCCGTCTCTTCTACTCCAATAGCTACATCTCTCGCACCTCTCGCCTGTAGAACTCCCTATTCTAGTTTCCCTGAGAGCTATAATCTCCAGCTATTCAAATGTAATGTCAATCGACATCTCCAGTTGCCTTGATCTATCCACTATCCTTCTCCTCAACCTTTCTTCTATCACTCCTATCTGATCTTGCTACAAATTTTCTGTAAGCCCTTGCGTCCTAGTGGCTTCTCGCCTTGCTTGGGGTGAAACGCTTAAAAAAAATGCATTCTTATTGTTCAAAGTAGATTCTAATAGTGTTATAAAAACAATCCAGTAAAATATCTTTAATCATTTCTAAGATGCAACGTTACAAAACTTTTGATTTTACACGATTTGGAGAATATTGCTGTTGTATAATTGCCACATTCTATCAAAATGTTAGCCTTATTCCATGAACATTGACAATCTTTTTCTTTGTGATTTGCAATGCATTTCTATATAAAATAATTAGCAATAAATTTGTATTATAAACATAGCGTCCCTATTCTGTAAAAAAAAATAAGAGACCACAGAAAATACGTTCAGATTTCTAATTAAAGACGCGTTAATTAGCCAAATGCATTCCCATTATACATATAATAACACTATCACCAACGTTGAAACACCGATTCCTGTACGATCTTCAGAGCTAAGCAACGCCGAGCATATAATTGTCTTTTTTTTTTTCTTCTTTGGATTTTACTTCAGTGATTTTATGGACATCGACCTGGGTGTGGCGATAAACTACATCCGGTAGAAAGACATCTGATTGGTAGATTTTGAGGAGCGCGGATTTTTCTCCTTAATTGCCGTTGTTCCCAGGTCTCCTGACAGGAATCCAGTATAACCACTACACACACACACACACACACACACACACACACACACACACACACACACACACATACATAAATACATACATACATACATACATACATACATACATATATATATATATATATATATATATATATATATATATATATATATATATTATTTTATATGAGAGTTTGTCTGATGATCGCAAAAAGCCTGGAACCCTGGGTCACAAACTAATATCCATACAACTGAATATACATAGATACACACACACACACACACACACACACACACACACACACACACACACACACACATATATATATATATATATATATATATATATATATATATATATATATATATATATTAAAATATAGGTCTAAGGTGTGCTATATTTATGTGATAAAGTGCTCAATATCAGAGATAGAGCGTATGTAAATATAAATATAAGTGAACACAGGCCTGAAGATTGTGTCTTGCATGAAACAGCCTGTCGCCTCTGAGTGTTGACTTCAATGTATATATATATATATATATATATATATATATATATATATATTTATATGTGTGTGTGTATATATATATATATGTTTGTGTGTGTGCACGTGCGTGTGTGTATATTACAATACGATAATCCGCATAGAATTTCCTGGAGGATATAGATTCAGGGAGAGCTCTATGTCAAAAGACAGAGCAAAATTATTGTTAATTAAAGAATATCGCATACTTAAAATCCCATAGGTAATAATTTTTTCTTTCATGAGAGCTCTAAAAATGCAGCTCTCAATCTTTAAGTCCTACAAACAAGATCACCTGATTTTGTTTCTAACAACTATCATAATATATTGGGTTGGTGCATAATTATCAGGCGTTTTTTAAATAATATTTATTATGAAAAAAGAAACATAATAATTTAGCGGTAACATTTTTAAATGATTATTCCGGAGATTATTTTATCGACACGCATTTTTATAACGGAAAATAAAGTAATCTTTTTATTAAAAAAGGAAACAAAGCAAAAATTTTTATTAACAAATAACTTGACTACAAAAACGTCTGATAATTATTCACATTTTATAGCAGCAATACATTTTATAGTAAAAAATAGTAGCTATACGTTTTGTAGTAAAAATAGCAGCTATACATTTTATAGCAAAAATAGCAGTAATACATTTTATAGTAAAAATAGCAGCTATACATTTTGTAGTAAAAATAGCAGCAATACGTTTTCATAGCAAAAAGAATTATCAGCAATACATTTAAAAAAATTAAATATATTACCAGCAATACATAAGAAATAATAAAAGAAAATATTTCCAGTAATATATTCTTATTAAAAACTAAAAATTACCATTAATACAATTTTGTGAAAAAAAATATTGCGGGCAATACATTGTTGCAAAAGAAATTAATAATGCTCCCCCCAAAATTAAAATTTGACATTAAATAACACATAATGAGTTGAACAAACATTGATATATATATATATATATATATATATATATATATATATATATATATATATATATATATATATATATATATATGTAAAATATATGTACGTATATATAATCGAATAAAAATGAATCAAATCCAATAAAAATAACATTTAAGCAGTCCTCCTCGTTATAACTTGTACTGCATTTCTTTAGTAAAAAAAAAAAAAAATTAGATGGAATTGTATAATTGATGTACTACTTTGTATGTAATGAATAACATTGATGAAGAATTATATATATATATATATATATAAATGGACAAAGTCCGACAATTATTTTAAGACATTTGTCTTGATATAATTGTAGGACTTTGTCTGTTTCAACTATATATATATATATATATATATATATATATATATATATATATATATATATATAATCCAATAAAATGAATCATATCCAATAAAAATAACATTTAAGCAGTCCTCCTCTTTTTAACTTGTGCTGCATTTCTTTAGTAAAAAATATCAGATGGAATTCTATAATTGATGTGCTACATAACATTGATGAAGAATTTGACGTATTTTGATGCCCTACTCGTGCTACTGGTATTTCATTTCTATAGTAAAATAGTATTTGATGAATTTCTATATAAACTTTAACAATTTCCTTCCCACTAAAGTAATCAATAACGTGAATGGAAAATTTGTCTTAATTTTAATAAATCATACCCATGATAACCTGCGATACATTTTTATTGTAAAATATGTTGCAGGGCGGAAAGACTTATCATTTTACGACTCCTGGGCTGCAAACAATGTTTTGCAAACTCATTAGCGTTGCATAATAAAGACGTAAAACAGGGAATTTAAACAAATGATCTCTATCTATAAAAGGCAGGATGTGTGTGTGTGTGTGTGTGTGTGTGTGTGTGTGTGTGTAACGAATGCACGGTCGCAATTTTCGACGGATTTGCACCAAAATTTACATGCACATGCTCCAAGTTAGTGGAAAGGTCAAGGCCGACGTTGCATTTCCCAACTCCCATCGATTGTGGAAATAATCGATTTTTCATGCTTCTACGGCAGTTTTCATGTAGCTGGCTGCCACGAATAGGCAGGAAGATTCTATTGGCCAGCGTGAGAGCCAACAGCTAACTGACACGATTGTTAACTAGCATGCAAAAAATTCGATAGCTGCATTCGTCACAAGTGGGAAAAATTTAAATCTGCATGGCACTTTACTCCAATTGGCTCATTCACTTGCTTAAACTCAACGTTGATTCTGATTCCGCAGAACTGGGTTGGGTGTGAAAAAGTATTTGTTGTTAACATTCTTTTTTCATTCGGTTTTTCCAGTTACGAGTCCTTTTTTAAAGCTGATGGTTTTGTGTTCATTTTGTTTAGTTCTTTTTTCGTAACAGATTTAATGTTTAGTATAGAGCTTAGAAAATATTCGCAGTGTGAGATAGGCAAGAAGTAAGGCGTGTAGCAACACCAGCACAGCAGAGGGCACTCCTTTAAAGGCAAGGAAGGGCAAAAATATTTTAAGTCAAGTGATAGCGATTGCTGTAAGAGTCGTACGATTTTTGAATCCAGCACGGGCAACGCCGGGCCATGCTGCTAGTAATTAATAAATGTATTAACAAAACATGTTTATAGAAAAGTAAGGACGGAAATGGACTTCATTTTTTAACTTATTTCAAGTTCTGACATTATATTCAGTTGATGGCTCTAAAGTATCTTTCTTTCTATGTGCCGTTTTCTTTTCAGGACGTAGGCGAGCATGGCTCTCCACTTCTCCCTCTATCCCTTGCAGCTCTCAACAAGTTCCTTCCCTCTGCTTCCTCCCCCAGACCACGTTCTGTCATCCACTTGCTTAAAGCCGCTAGGTATGGAATGAGTTGTTTTCCTTTGGCTCTCTTTCCCTCTATTCGACCCGTGAGTATCAGATTCTCCAGGCCCTCCTTCCTCATTTTGTCTTACAGAAACTTCAGCTACCTCTTCTGATGTTACGTATAAGTCTCCTCTTTGTTTGCATCTTCTCCAAGACCTGATTGCTCGGTCCATAATATCCTTAGCATCCTTCTGTAGAACCACATCTCCGTCGCCTCAAGTCTCTTCATCTTTGAGGCAATCGTCCAACATTCGCTGCCGTAAAGAAGGACAGATGTCAAGTAACAGCTCAGTATTCTTTTCTTCGTTACCAAAGAAATCACCCTGTCTCTGCCCAGCGTCCTTTGCCATTCCAATACGTCTACGGATCTCAGTGTCACATTTAACGTCCTCTGTTCCCGACCTGCAAATCGCATTTCGACCGCGTGTTTTACAGGAGAAAGGGAAAAAAATATTTTGTTGCCCCAAAGTCAAAGAAAAAAGAATGCCAGTCTCTTAAGAATGCTCCCGTCTGTAATTTTAGTCATGGGTAGTAACAAAAGAAATATATAAATGTCTAAATATGCTTTTAGGGTTTATTTTGTTTTTAATAAAAAAACGTGAATGAGAATTTTTACTTATTTTCTATAAATCTTACCTGCGACAAGTGTACTACGACGTGGTGTAAAAATTAGCAAGCTTGAAAGACTGAGTCTCGATTTCGATCCTCATTAACTGCTCCATATTTTCGGCTTTGTGCCACATTTAAGTTACGCTTAGTAAATTGCTATATACTATGTATTGAGGCATGGTGGCGTAATGGATAGTAATTGAGGAACCGGAGAGCCGAGTTCGAATTCAAGTCGAATTCATTACATGCACGTAAGTGAATGTAATGGATTCGACTTGAATTCGGAAATTCACTTACGTGCTCATAACCTTGGGAAAAGTATGAATCCTCTTCTTCTTCCCACAGCTATGGGTAAATAGCAGGACAGACCAGGTTCTATAGCCTTGGATGGCAGAAAGAAATGGCAACCTGCTTCAGGAAAAAATCTGTCTCGTCAATCATGTATTGAAAGATACATGATCGATTACTGGGGTAATGGACAGCGGCTCGGATTGAGGAATCGGAGAGGCGAATTCGAATTCAAGTCGAACCCATTACAAACCCTTGGAAAAAATATGAATCCTCTTTTTTCCCTATCTATGGGTAAATAGCAGGTTCTGTAGCTTTGGATACAACTAGTCTACCGCAGAAAGAAATGACAACCTACTGCGGGATAAATCTGCCTCGTCAGTCATATATTGAAAGATGCATGATCGCCTACACATGGCACACAACTGACTGATGTATTTTAAATAAACAACATGATTGAGAAAACATATTTCAATTATACCGTAGGCCTCTTTCAAGGTTGACCATGGGTAGCTTGGCTGGAGCATCGACGTCCGTGACTGTTGACGCCGGCGCGGAGGTGACAATATCTGTTGCAGAGATCGCATGTGTGTTCTGTCTCTGGTCTGTTGGTGCTGTCACTTTGCTTTTTCCGTGGCGACTTTTATCAGCTTATCCCCTGACTTGTTTGGATCGTATGGCTGCCAAGCTCTCCGAGGATTCTGTGTTGATGTCCACAGCTTTCATGTTGCGCCTCACGACATCGAGGTACCGCAGCTGTGCCCGCTCGCCGAGTCTTCTTCCAGAGGCCAGCTCTCCATACAGCGAGTCATTGGGGATGCGGACGTCTGGCATGCGGTCGGCGTGGCACAACTAACGGAGTTTGAACTAAAGTAAAATTATATATTCCATATATTTAGGCAGCAAAAGTTCTTTATAGTAAATGTCACATCTTGCTTACGTCACAACTCTGTTTGACTACGTCACTACATTAACTTGTTTTACGAAACTCACAATTTCTTTATACCTAACCTGATGATGATTTAAGAAAGTCGAAAGCTTGCATCATATTTCATCCGAAAGTAACTCTGGACAATTTCCGATGGATTTTCCTTCTTGTCTGAGACGTATTATTCATAATTTGGAACAGTTGATCAATAAAATTGACACAAAATGTCTGTTATATTTAATAAGATTTGCCTTAAAAATTATGCATTTCTTATTCCAATTCATAGAATTGTGTCTCTGTTTATATTTTCTAAATTAAGTCTTGCACAAATTATGGGTGTAAGATCATTTGCGTCATGTATGAGGGTTGAAGTTGCACAAATAATAATGATCGTTCCATACGAACATACGCCATTTTTTTTTAAAATCCTGCAACTATTTATTACCAACCGCTTCTTATTTTCTTGGCTGTTGATACAATAAATAAATTTTATCCTACTTAGTGAATAAGATATTTCCCTGGCTGTTTTTCGTGCCTAGGTAAAGATTACGAAGGCTGACTTTCCAGATAGGCAGACCCTTCGTACTTGAAAGGTTAATATAACGCACTCATCCTTCGAAATTCTCACTTCCTATTCTGCCCTGGGCATATTACGCTGAGCAAATATCAATAATCGTTGCCTTTCTTAGAAGAAATGGTATTCGCCACCATCTTTTAGTTATCGTCTGCTTATTATGTTTTCCATCATTTAGCTTGAAAAAGTAACGCTTTTTTTATTAAAAAAATAATATTACCAAAGAAGCATTGTAAACGACATAATATTATTTCTCTTATAGCAAGATAAATACAAAATCTAAAGAAAAGGTAATACATTATTTATTCTTGGTTAGACTAAAACAAGGTCGCATTTAACTACTGATTCGTCTTGTTGAGGGGTCCACCCCTTTTTATACAAATGGGCTCATCCAGTGTATACTTATACTACTGCCAATGAATACCCGGAGAGCAAGACCGAGGAGTCGAGGCGAGGGTAACAGGTTGTAGGTAACCGGAAGAGTGAGGGGTGAGGTAACAGCGTTGTAGGAGTCACAGTGAGCGAGCACGTAGACTCAATAAGAAGTCATACAGCGATACTTCAATACCAAAGACTGTATATATATTTTGCTACTAACCCGTATTCCTGGAACTACTAACCTGCTTTACCAGTTTTTATTATTACGTTAATAAATTATTTTCATATATTCATTCCTGGCGTTTGTTATTTATTGGTACCGGATTTCAACCCGGAATCCGCATCACGTCTTCTTTAAGTTTAATGAGTTATTTGGAATGCTGTTGCTGATTAAACTATTCAAACTTTACTTCGACTACAGATTAATGAGCACGCCTAGAAAAGGCAGAAGTTATTTATTGCCCGCATGAATAAAAACAGCAGCGAATTATCGTCTGCTTACTAAGTAACTTTAATCCAAAGAATAATTTTTAATTCTGCTTTTGCCGCCATTACTTTTTTACTTACTTAGCGCATGCGTTACGCTCTGCCATTTCCTCAGAAAAATAATCGACCAAAGCGCTTTAAATTCGAGGAAAAACTGACGAAAAAGATGTTTTGATTGATTAATTCGTTTTGATTAATTCGTTTTGCACGGTCTAATTCCTTTACAGGTTATCCAAATCAAGAAAATATTTTTTACATTATAAGAACTGTTTTTCTTTTTGAAATAATAATAATTTAGTGACACAAGTTTTGCTAATTAACCCACAACTGGGGGGAGAAGAGGTGGATTCATACCTTTTTCTGGAGGCATTTGCATGTAAGTGAATATAACGAACCCAAAGGGAATTGGAACACGTCACACCGCTTAGTAATTCTGAGTCATTATCCATTACACCACTTGCACATCGAAGTTTACAGCACCCGATATTCCCAAACGCTCTCCCAAAGGTACTCAGCAGGCTCGACGTTGCTTAACTTCCTGAGCAAACCGGTGTTTCATCGTGATATGACCGTAAGCTTTCAGACGCTTTTACTGAGAAAAAGCAACAAAGATAAAGAAGCAGATTACGCTCACATGATTAACGTCTGCTTCAGTGAAATGGAAAAACATGTTCATTTTGAATCTTTTCATTTTTACCCTCTTTTTTAAAATAATGACTTGCGTTCCAACTTATAATTCTTATCGCAATAGTTTGTTTTTTTTTTTTTAATGTTATATTTAACGATGAGATTGGACAATTTCCACCGGTATTTTATAGTCGTAGAACTAGCAAAGAGATTATTTAATCATTAATTTAAGAATTCCTCAGAAAATTCAATTAGGGAAGCCGTGAATTTTTCACAGGTACTGCTAGTTGAATTAAGTTTCCTCTGGCGGGGTTATAGTTCTGGTTTTATACTCGAGCATGATATTAATTTTGTCATTGTCGTTTGGAAAATTTAATTGTTATTAGGATTAGGAAATTTAATTCAATTTTTTTCGTTTAAAATAATTAATAAACAGATAATAATTCAACTGTTTTGGTAAAATAGAAAAATACAAAAAGGAAAAATCTTGGTTATCGTCAACTTACTACCCATCAGATAAATCATTACCTTTTCACTTTAAGCGATCAATAAATTGCTACTGCTTTCCTAAGCGTGCTCAGTAAGCGGGAGTCAACCCGAAATTTTAACTAGTAAAAATAGTAAAAAAATTTTAACTAGTAAAAATAGTAAAAAAAATTAACTAGTAAAAATAGTAAAAAAATTTAACTAGTAAAAATAGTAAAAAATTTTAACTAGTAAAAATATTTAACTAATAAAAATATAGTAAGCTTAGCGTAGTTAGGCACAAGGTCAATAGTTTTTAAATTTGGTAATGTCCATAAGCGCTCATCCGTCTAAGTAGTAATCAGGTTTGATGTTACAGTTTTCAGAGATCAATCAAAAAGATATGATACATTGTATCTTTTTAAGTATTTCACCCCAATCAAGGCAGTAAAGTCACTACGACGCAAGTGATTAGTTAGTATGAAATAATATAAAGAAACAAAAAAAAAAATCAATTAAGGAGAGAGAACAATAAAAGAATAGGAATTAAGAAAAGAGATGAGATTGAATTTAATTTTTTTTTTAAATCAAAGTTGACTAGAAAACAAGAGACCGGAATAGGTTTTCACTATCAAAGACGTGCAAGAGAAGAAACAGTTATCATAAGACTTGCGGTTACATCTAGTTATTTCAACTGTAAAATTATAAGGCCTCGCTGACTATCTAGTATTGTGCTGAAATTCATAAAGTTTGCGGGGCTGTAGAGGAAAGTTCATGAGAAGAGTTTCCATGAAAATCTCTCCCGACTCCATCCTTCAAATCTACAAATCAACCATTCGTCCATGCATTGAATACTGTTGCCATATATGGTCTGGTGCCTCCGCTGTTCATCTCGAGGTACTAGACAAAATCCTGAGACGGATATACAATATGATACGTTCTGATCTGGCATCTTGTCTACAGTCACTTTTTCACACAGACGTGCTGTGACTTCCGTCTGTCTTTACTACAAATATTTTCATGGCAACTGCTCTGACGAGCTACTTTCACTGTTACCGAAACTGCATGAATTTAAGCGTTCTACTAGGTTGGCATCTCGGTCCCACCCTTTCACTGTCGAAACGGTTAAATGTAACCGTCCCTTCTACTTCAACAGCTTATCTCGCACTTCCTGACAGTGTAACTCCCTTCCTCGTACTTACCTCCCTGCTAGCTATAATCTTCAAATATTCAAATATAATGTCAATCGACATCTTTTGATGCATTGATCTTGATCCCCGTCCTTCTGTTTATCCTTTCCTCAAACACCTTCTTTAATTTTGCTCTCATTCTAAGTGGCACGCCCGCATTGCTTTAGCTGATATGCTTAAAAGAAAAAAGGCACAGGGAATCTACGTTACAGTGGAGGGGAAGTGACTGAAGGTGAGATGACAGGTAAGGACCATTAACATTTCAGAGTATTGTTTGGACTTCAACAAGAATCTTTAAATACATAGCAGAAGCATCAAACCAGATGCGACAGCAATATTCAAAACAAGAACAAATGGTAGATCTATAAATGTATAAGATAGATTCTGGAGAGAAACATTCTCTAGCACGACACAGTGAAGTAACGTTTCTAGCAGCAGACATAATTCATTCAATATAATCTTTCCACTTCATGTCAGCGGAAAATGTTAGCCAGAGAAACCGTAACGAGTCATTCTCTTGGAGGTTAACACCAGCCATGTTGATGGAAGGCAAGAAGGGTTCTACCAGACGATTAAACGATAGTAATTTCGTTTGGTTTCCCTTCTCATGAGGTAGACATCGACCCAGCCGGATAATATATTTGTGACGTAATATAAAGAGCTGGTGTTTTTTGTGAATGCACGATTTTATTTCATCCTTAATAGTTACAAATATTCATATTTTTAAATGTTCTTTCATTAAGAATGTTCGCAAGATATTTTTTTCTGTTTTTCTTTTCAGATTATTTTCTCTGTAATAAACATTGAACATTTGAGTGCAATATAGCAGTAGAAACGGAATTTACTTGGCTTCGCTTGCTGCTTGCTATTTGTTGTGTCTACTTTAATTCTGTCTCTGCTGTTTTTTTTTCCTTTTTAAAACTGTCTCATTTTTCCCGGCAACAAAATCGTCTGCTCTCAATCAATTCTATAATATTTAGCGCCTTTCTAACCTTTTACCTTTCAAAGAAACAAAGCACTTCGTTCTTATTCCGAAAAAAAAAAAAAAATCAAACGTGAGTGAGTTCGTTAATGAATTCGCAAGACCGCTACGCTTTGCCAATAGCTAATAAATAATGGACCATTCCTCTTTGACAGCGTAAAAACTCAGAACTGACATATTACATATTCAACTTGGTTTCAGTGAGAAAAATGAAATAAGTAAATAAACAAAGACATAAAGAAAGAAGGTAAGTGTTTAACATCTTCTGTCAATCCCTAAACATAATGGAATATTCCATCCTGATTCCGTAGAAAGACATATCAAAGACGCTTTCAGAAAGAAAGAAGGAAGGAAGGAGGAAAGAAAGAAAGAAAGAAAGAAAGAAAGAAAAAGAAAGAAAAAGAAAGAAAAAGAAAAAAGAAAGAAAGAAGGAAGGAAGGAGGAAAGAACTAAAAAGAAAGTAAAAGAAAGAAAGAAAGAAAGAAAGAAAGAAAGAAAGAAAGAAAGAAAAAGAAAAAGAAAAAAGAAAGACAGAAGGAAGGAAGGAAGGAAGGAAGGAAGGAAGGAAGGAAGGAAGGAAGGGAGGAAGGAAAGAACTAAAAAGAAAGTAAAAGAAAGAAAGAATGAAGAAAGAAAGAAAGAAAGAAAGAAAAAGTAAAAGAAAAAGAAAGAAAGAAAAAGAAAGAAAGAAAAAGAAAGAAAGAAAGAAAGAAAAAAGAAGGAAAAAGAAAACGAAAGAAAGAAAAGGAAAAAGGAAAAAAGAAAGAAAATAGAAAGAAAGAAAGAAAGAAAGAAAAAGAAAGAAAGAAATAAGGAAGAAAGAAAGAAAGAAAGAAAAAGAAAGAAAGAAAGAAAGACTACAGCTAAATGTTTTATCAGTGTATCTATGACAACAATGTGAATCGGAGAGGATTGGGCACAATTTGTGCGCGGATTAATTATTGAAGCGATTAAAATGGTGTACTCTCTCTTCGATTTCTCAGCTGCTTGGGATTTTCTCATGGACAACAGTAGCAAGCGTACTTCAGGTATATGCAATTTCGAGATAGGCGCCTGTGACGCAGGAAAGAAGCAGGCGCCCACCGGTTATACAAGAACAGAACTGCCACCCACCGAAAGGGACGGTAAAAAACTGACGAAGAGGAATCAATGTACAGAGCAGTTCCACTCCGGTGATAATCAATCAATCAGTTATCACTTTGAAACCCGCTCAGAAAACCTATTAGAATAGAACCATCAGTGAGCAATAGGGATGGTAATTATTTTTTAATACAAAAATTCACCCAATACTCGAGAGGCGCTAAAATGAGATGATAACAATGGTCGATGGTGATGAATTATATGTGTTTTCTGAATAAAAGATAGAGTGACGGGATGTAGATATTAAGAGGATAAGGGGTATAGATAACTGTTATACTGGAACACACCTATTCTATAGTTAATAGACTCTCCCATCTATAATAAGTAGTAGCAGTCGCTAAGCGAGTAGCTTAGAGAGTTGGTGAGTCAGTCAATGTCGGGCATTAAAGTATCAGCCACCACAACTAGATTGCTGCGTCATTAATTATTATAACAAGTTCCTAACGTTTTGTACGTCGAACCTTTTTAGGACCGACTTAGCGAAATACAAGCCTCCACTGTGAAACTACTCTATAGCAATAACGATGGATCCTTCACTTGAAGAGATTCAGGTTCTTGTGTTCAGGGAAGCACCCGCCCAGATGTTTGTACCGCTAAATGGGAATTCTTGGGGAAAAGCTGTCTTCTACCCAATAAATAAGATCTTTATACCCGATTTCAATGCTGGTACCGTTCAAATCATGTCAACTTTGTATACAGCATACAAAGCATACCATAGATTTTCATAGCTGTCGATAATCAAAGTTGCCATTGTAGCGATAGGGGTTACCATTGTTGTTTATCTCCGACGGGATCACCAAATATGTAGAGGTTGTGTTACCATTGTTGTTGTGAACGTTGAACGATGAGCGTAGCGGTCATCATTATTGTAGTGATTGAGTTACCAATATTTAACTTGGACTAGGAAAGGTGGGATTAAGGACAATGCGTGGACGCAATGCAATTTATATTTGACGTAAATAGCACATAGTATAAAATACAAAACTGAACGGAATGATTTCAAAACATAACAATTGAATTTATTAATATTTTATATACATGCATGCGAACTAAAAAGGTAGGACAGAGTCGTGTCCCTTTGATTAGGTATTAGTTGTACCTGAGTTCATATTAAGAAGAAGTAATATTAAACTGTAATTTAGAAGAATAAAGTTTGGAATTGTGAGTTCTAAATTTGGTAAAAGTTCAGAAGTGATTTCAGAGTACGTGAATGTTGGTAATTGTCTTCAACGTCTCACAGCAATGGTTAAGACGGGAGTTCTTGAAGGTTACATCTTGGCAGTTGGTAGCAAGGAATGAGACGTGCGAGAGAGATGAATGAAAAGAAATCTCGAGGGAGTTTACACGTGTTGGGTTTATATAATGGTCGTGTGGCTCCCAGCATATGAGCGGGAAAACAGATTGGTCGCGTGCAGGCGGTTTGATTGGTCCGAACTGACCAATCAGCAAGCTAGATTGGAGGTGATTGACCAATGAATACTTGTTATATTTCTATGAAAGTAGGATGTTACTTACCAGATAGGAAGAGTGCATGTCCTAAAAAGAGGTAAGGCTGGTTTGTTGTGGAAGATCCCACACCATCATTGAAAATAAAAGAATCACTGAGCCATGGAAAATTGGTATCGTGTCGCCTCTTCAGTATTTTCTAGTATTTTGAAAGATATGTTTTGGGTGTAGCGGCGACCGTATGAATCATAACACGGTAGACTGCAGTGCAAGGTGCTAACTCAGCAATGGTTTACATAGAGTTGCCTTGGAATTCTCAGGAACCAGACCATTTGTAGCCTTTTATACCGAACATTTTCCCCAAATGTGGTGTTTTTTACAGTAAGAGAACGCGTCACCAAACTGGATTACCGCAAACTTGGCTTCCATTCAGGTACCTCATTAGTTTTAACTCTCTTTAACACTTGGTCTGGTTATAGGTCTCTCTACGCCCCACATTTCTTACATTTTTATTTTGTTCTGCATTTAGAAAAGATTACTGTCAAAGACACTCGAACTAACAATACCAGTAAAGAAAGACTTGATCATGTGTAAATTGCAGAAAGTGGCTGCGCGTCTAAATCCATTTGTTCTTTTATATCCATCCCGGGGACATTTCACCGTTGATAAGAGTTAGCCAGTCTAAATAATCCGTTCGAAAACAATACATCGACTTTCAGTTAATATGAACGTGATGGAAGCCGATGCTTTGCTTGGAGATTGTTCAAAATACAGGGTGTGGTCGATAGATGTCAGAAGATATCGGAAATAGACATTATAGCTGCCTGAAAGCTTTTTTTTTTTTTTAGCGGGTTGACGTATGAAGGTGACGATTGTTTTTTTTTTTTTTTTTTTTTGGAGGATGTAGTGATGATGCTGATCATTGTACGAAGCTCGTCTCAGTTTTAAAGTCTGGCATGACTTTTCGGAAACTGGAAATGAGCCGAGAGGGAGGGGAAAAAATGCAACACCAGCATTATTGAAAATTGCGCTTTTTTTATTTATTTATTTATTTATTAATCTTACATTCTAAGTGTGTTCTTTTTTTTTTTTTTTTTAAATGCAGTATGAAGATACTAGGTGAGTCAGAAAATGAGCCACTTAGCAGCGGCGGACGAGATATCTCGCGTCAAAATTCTTTGCCTTCTATCTACCTACTTTAGCAGTGAATGTTGAAAAAGAACTCGAGATAGTGAGTGTCGTGGTTATTTAGAAACCGCTGACCCGATATTTTTAATTATATAACACCACCAAAACGCATTACTATCTCACATGGGTTGACTCAAGCCTCATGAGTAAAACTGGGTAGACGGAATTATTCGTTGTTTGTTGTGCTAGCACGAAGTTACAAGTCAGCGTGACCGAGTGTACTGACTTTGTTCAAACTGTTGTTCACGCATAGATGATGCGATCTACCACCCCCCAAAAAAAAACTGTAATTAAGTTCCCCCTCAATATCGTTGCACTATAACCAAATGGGTGTTGAACAAACACTAACGTACACAAGTATACATCTACCTACATAAGCCCCTTTATCTGTTTTGTTGCCGTGTGTCTGCGTCAATCTTTCTAGCTGACTGTCAATATAGTTTACACTGTTAATATATACATATACTCAGGATACAGTCAGAGAAAAATATCAGGCTTTTTTTTTCATAATTTTTCTACACGGGTTTCCAGTCTCGCGACCTTCATCAGGCAAAAAGTATTATACATATATATAGGAACTTCAGTGTAAAGACTGTTTCGAAGCTCTTCAGTGTGGTTGCCTCTAGCTAGGATCAAAACCCGACTGAATTGGTGTCAATCGGAGATTCTACCACTAAGCCGTCGGTGCATAGCAATGAAAGTGATTTTAGCGTATTTATTTTAGATAAACAAACACTGACCGACAGCTTATAACCTTTATATAAATAAATATATATATATATATATATATATATATATATATATATATATATATATATATATATATATATATGCATGCATTTATGCATAATTATCAGAGTAACGTTCATAATTGTGTTGGATTAGGCGCATAATGTGCCTCAGACGAAAAATGTATTTTCTGATCAATTTTATTCAGGGTAGGAATTGTCTACCTTGCCTACCTAGACAGCAGTTCCCTGAAGAATTTTCTTCTATGGTACGTAGACATTGTTTATCTAAGCGCAAAAGAGTATTATATATATATATATATATATATATATATATATATATATATATATATATATATATATAACTTATATATATATATATATATATATATATATATAAAAGTCATCGACAGACAGACTGTTTCGCAGCTCTTCAGTGTGGTCGCCTCTAGCTAGAATCGAAACACGACTGAATTGGTGTCAGTCGGAGATTCGACCACTAGGCCGTCGGCGCACGGCAGTGATGTAAGTGGATTTTAGCGTATTTATTTTTAGATAAACAAATACTGACCGACAGTGACTCAATTCGCTTTTTGCCGAAGAGTCTCGCTATATCAGCCATAATAGTCACTGTTTACAAACCCACACCTACTCCCCAGAGAGCTCAACTGAAATTAATTTTTCAGGAGCCTATATAAATGAACTTCAGCAATTAGATTTCCTTATTTAAATTTAATATAACAGCATTAGCTATTTTGGCAAGATGCATATATTATTAGTTTAAGGTTTCTGCGTAAACATTAGCCTGTCGGATATCTCAACTTTGCTTATAAGGCTCTCGTATCTACACCTAATATATAAGGGCGTTGGGATTAGTACAAGGATTGGTGGTTTCTGCCGTAAGGAGGCAAAAACGGATTAGCGACTGAGAACAAAGATCGATAAGATTACCTGCCAAAAAATTATCCAATAACTATTGCTCTGGGTTCAGTTTAATGAGATCCTCATCGATGCGGAAAGTAGACGCAGCGAGCTGGTTTCAAATTTCCTTCTAGTCTGTTTCGTCGACTTCAGAATATAAATAGCAAATTAGTCTGGGTTCTCTTTCCTTGGCTGGCCGTCCTGGGTATGACGATAAACCACATCCAACGGCGTGGCCTCTGATCAGGAGTTTTTGAGGAGCGTGGATCCGCCTTTTGGTTGCTGATGCTCTCAGGTCCGCCCTGACCCGGGGTGGTAGCACCTGTTGGGGTTCCATCTATTGACAGGCGGGTAACCCCGAAACTGGGGTAAAAGCGCTATGAAAGTGTAGAGATAGTTTTAATACCAGAAATACTTTGCAAAAAAATTATTTCCAGCAGTGAATTTTTGAAGAAAAAAAAGAAAAAAGAAAACAATTATTACCAGTAAATTATTTTTGAAGAAAAAAAATATTACCACTTATACATTTTTGAAAAAAAATATTACCGGCTATACAGGAAAAAAATATTACCACCAATAGTTTTTTTTGAAAAAAATGATTACCAGAAACACATTTTTGAAGGAAAAATATTACCAGAAATAGATTTTTGACAAAACAAAATATTACCAGCAATAAAAATTGCTGGCATTAAATAACCCATTGAGGTTGATATGCCGTAAAACAAATCAAAACAAACCAAACTTTCCTTGGCTGGTAGCCAATCAAGGAGAAAGACTATTGTTATGAATAATCAAGAGTTATCTCCCCTTGTTTTGTTACTCTTCTTTTTGAGGGAGTCATTTCTGTTTACTGGGACTATAAAAGGACACTATACGCGAACCTTGTATTAGCAATTGAATAAAGCCTTCTTAAAACCTACACCTGCGTACTTTTCTCATTACAACTATTTCGAATTTAAAAGCATAGATAATACGAAGGAATATCACTCCTCTTTTTTTTCTGAGAAGTCATAGTAATTTACAAATAATGAAGAAAAAGAAGCCGTGCAGAATCATGATCGCCATTGTCCTGAAAGACTATAGTCTTTAAAACATTGCTTTAAAATGTTGCTATTAATTTGGTGTTTGATGCCATGTAAGAAAAATAATGTTTATTTATATATTTAATAAAAAAATTCACGTTAAATGAATAAAAAAAAATCTCCAAAAAACAGAGGGAAATATGATAACTTCTCTATTCGAAAGGGTGCGGGTTAAGCCCCGATGGGCGAAGTGAGGGGTTGGGTTTGAAATTCCAATCACTGAGTGGGGGAGGAGCGTGACGCGGCCGAGACGTCGTAAATATGGCAATAAAGATGAGAACAACAGTCCAAACAATGTAAGTCATTTAAATAAGCTAGTCTTCTAATTTAATTTGTCAGAGAAGACAAACAAGAAGAAACGCTGACAGCTTTTATTAATGTCGCAAATTCCGGGAGAGCAATCGGCTGTATATTTTTCGAATGAAAATCTTCAGTTTTGTGAGGTATGTTTCCTCTAATGTCCATAAGAGTAACTAGAATAATAGACTGTTAAAAACACTGACAATGCCGAAAACGAATATCGGGTATTCAGCAGTACAGAAAATAATAAGAAGATCGGAATTTTAGTAACTCAAATTATAGCCAACAAGAATATTGGATTATTCGAATATTGGTTGATTCGAATATTCGATTAGTCGAATATTGGATTATTAGAATATTAGATTTTTAGTATATTTGTTAATTAGTGACCCAGACGACGTCAGTTTGACTGTGTTCGTTATTCGGAGATATATGCAACACAGAAGATGACGAACAAGATTATGAATCTTTAGCAATGCTGACAATGGTGAACTAGGTGATGGTATTGTTAATGACACTGACTAAGACAATCAAAGATTTTGGTTGTTGTATTGTTTTAATACGGCACACAATATATGGTCGAAATTTATGATGATGAAATCAAACGTAATAATCCTTCGTTTATTACCATAAAATAAATTTAATCCTATGCAACTTAGTGCAAACATCTGAGGCTAGAGACAAAATCCGATCGTTGGTTGCGAATCAATGCGACTCAAATTGAGGAAAAGTGGTCTGAAGAATTTAACTCTCAAGGAAGATATCGAAAGAAAGACAAACTGGGACAAAGAACGAGTAACTTAAAGAGCTTTTAGTGAATGGGTGGCAAAACAAGGAAAAGAGAAATGGGCCAAAATTAATTGGAGCAGTGACTACCGTTTAATATATTAATCTCAATAAAGCCATTACAGTTACAAAAGAACACTTTTAAAAAGTTTATAATTTATTTGTGACTAAACTTTGTATTTTGTTAAGAATTGTATGATTTATATTGTTTTGCTTGTAAATCATTTTTTTATGTTTTTTTTTTATTTTTGGTTACTGCTTCTGATTTCAAAGCTAACCTGATTATTTTCTTTTAACAGGTAAAATCATCATCTTGCGGCCTCAGCCGAGATTGAACTCACTACACCTTCCAAGTATTCCTTATCTGTCATAGCTAATACTTTGTCTGGTGTAGTTCGTAATCTTGTCTAATAGCTGAATTCTCGATGCTTCGCTAGGGCTATCAAGGGTGTTTTTATCGTGACACCATCACTAAATGGATTGCCAACCAAGGCTCAGAGAGACTCCATTCACCCTTCGCAGGTTTTGAATTCAGAGTTTTCCTTCTCCTAGACCAGTTGCCATCCAAGGCTATAGAACACAGTCTGTCCTGCTATTTAGCCACAACTGGAGGGAGAAGAAGAGGATTAACATATTTCCCAAGGGTATTAGCACGTAAGTGAATGTAATGGATTCGACTGGAATTCGAACTCGGCTCTCCGATTCCTCAATCCAAGCCGCTATCCATTACTCCACCGTGCTTCCTCAAAGGTGAAATAAAAATGCATATAACTCCTAGAATGCGTCCACAGGTTATTACGCTACATGAACATTCAAATAAATCTGTGCGACGAGATAAGTGTTGGACGCATTGTGAAAAGGCAGGATCTATTGAGTCTCAATAAGTTTTTTAAGGGATATTGTAGGAGAAAAAGGAAAACAACCAAAAGAGAAGAAGCAATGCTGGCCATAAAAAGCCTTAAAACCCCGGGGAAGAGTAGCAGGGACCTAGCAGCAGATTTCGTGGAATCCATTGTGTCCATATCTCACTCAGTTGTCAGAAGACGGCTATTTGAGATTGATCGACTAGCCAGAAAACTACATAAAAATAGATTTTGACATGAAGAATGAAGGATAAACCATTCCAGTGGGCAAAATTTCATAAACATTGGATGGTGGAAGATTGAGAAAAAAGTGTTGTTCTCGGATAAAACGAACTTTCAAGTGAGATGTCATCGATCTCGCTTTGTACAGAGAAGCAAAGATGAACTCATAAGAGACGGCCATATTGAGCAAAAGCCAAAACAAGTTCCGAAGAAAATGTTCTTGGGCAGTTTTAGTGCAAATGGGCTAGGCAGATTGAGAATAATTTACGGAATGATGAATAGCACAGAATATGAAGATCTTTTGAAAGTCCATATGCTCCCAGCAATGCAAGAATTATACCCAGATGAAGATGGTGTGTTTCAACAAGATAATGCCACCTGCCGCACATCGAAATGAATGCAGATTTTTTTTCTTCTCAAAATGAGAGTGTAAATGTGTTGGACTGGCCAGGAAATTCCTTTTGAACCCTATTGAAAACTTGTAGACTATTGTGAAGCGAAGACAGATAAACACGTCTATACGACCATGGGAAAGCAAATCTGTGATGTCATTTAAATATGGTATCACAATGAAGAATCGGGCAACATGTGTCTCAAAATGATCGAATCTATGCCAGAAGGTGTCCAAATGCCCATTAAAAGTAGAGGTGAACATATAAAATACTGATTTGTAGAATTTTAGAACGGTTATGTAAAGCTTTTTGGAAAAAATAAACGTAATTTGATAATGTCATTTCTATATTTTATTGAAGTTACTGTCCCAATTCATTCACACAGTACTGAAAATATAGAATTACTAATTCGAAAATGATATTATTATATCATTTTAACTTTGCCGCTTCAGTATATTAACATTGTTCAAGGCGGCATCAACAAAAACCACTAGGGTAAAAATAAAAAAGAAACAATCAAGGAAGATGAATCTGAAGATGAAACTACCGAAGGCTGCAGTTTCTTTTAAGGACATATTTATTGAGCTGCTTGCAGAAAGCAATCAATTTGTTGTGCATTGAAAATCAGGAAGACAATTATTACTAGTGACTAGCAGTAGAAGCCGGCGTTGCCCGGGGATGTAACAGTAGATCAAGTATCGACCATCATAAAGACTGAAAAATAAAATTGACAAAGATTATTGTTTAAGGTTGACGGACACGCATGTCTTAATTAGTTTTTATTTTACGAATTGGTCCAACCCAAACCCAAACAAAAACATTGTTTTCAATCGTTATGAGTCTACCGATTGAATAGAATTTTATTATAAACAATTGTCTTGTAAATGGAATTTTTAAAGCATTCTGAATGTAAAAATAAAGAAAAATGTGTGCAAGACAATAAGAAACTACCTGCCAAAAACAAAGTGAAGTTTTGTTGAAATCGGTTGAAAAAGTAGGAAATCCGATTCCATATATAAACGAACACGCATACACACACAAACAACCTGGGTTTTATAATAAGTATAACTCTATATGAGTTGTCCCTCTTTCATTCTGGCGACAGAATCGTGTTTTATCGTGTTTTCAAATTGATTTTGTGCAAAAACAATTGTGTTTTTCCAATTTTTGGCGCTGTCAGAACCACCGCAAGGCAATTTTACGCAGTCCTGTGAAGTTTTGTTGAAATCGGTTGAAAAATGTAGGAAATCCGATCTAATATATAAACGTACAGACACACACACACACACACACACTGCGTTTTATAATAAGTAAGATCAGGACTTGAAAGAAACGCCACAGGATAAGGGTATTATACGTATAATATTTAGGTATTGCTATCGTTTTTAAAATGGAAACGCATAGACTGTCAGAAAGAAAGACTGTCAGATGTCAGGAATGAAGCCAAGATTTTATGAGTGAATAGTTCTGTTATACTTTTACTTATTCGAGGTACTGTTCTCATTTTTTATTGTCATTGATGTTGCAATAGGCATGAAGTTTCGACCAACTATCCTCTGACCATCTTCAGATTTTGCTATGGGATATCTTATGTGTTGATTATTGTTCTATTTTCTATGTTGGTAATTCAAAAATAAAAAAAAATATGAAAAATGGTATAAAGCGACCATGATAACCAATTGTTGAAACTATTTGATATTGAATATAAGATACATATAAATACGCCATAATATCTTATGTGACGGTGGATATAAGCGTGTAGATATGATCGTTGGTTAGTTAACTGTCGTTATTATCTAGAGACAAAATCTGATCGTTGGTTGCGAATCAATGCGACTCAAATTGAGGAAAAGGGGTCTGAAGAATTTAACTCTCAAGGAAGATATCAAAAGAAAGACAAACTGTGACAAAGGACGAGTAACTTAAAGAGCTTTTAGTGAATGGGTGGCAAAACAAGGAAAAGAGAAATAGACTATTATTGAGACTCAATAGATCCTGCCTTTTCACAATGTGTCCAACACTTATCTCGTCGCACAGATTTATTTGAATGTTCATGTAGCGTAAAATTCTGTGCACGCTTTCTAGGAGTTATATGCATTTTTATTTTATCTGTTGAAAGAAAATAGTTTTTTTTAGGGGATATTGTAGGAGAAAAAGGAAAACAACCAAAAGAGAAGAAGCAATGCTGGCCAGAAAATGCATTAAAAACCCGGGGAAGAGTAGCAGGGACCTAGCAGCAGATTTAGTGGAATCCATTGTGTCCATATCTGACTCAGTTGTCAGGAGACGGCTATTTGAAATGGATTCAATCTCTGGATCAGGTACTGAAACAATATACTCTGCTTTAGTACGAATGGACAAGAACATACATCAAAGAGACAGAAATTACATAATAACCAACACAGGATATCACATAGTTAAAGATAATGAACACCTGAAGATGGCCAAAATGTTGTTGGACGAAACGTCATACCTATAATAATCTCATTGAAAAAGATATGATTCCAACTCCCCCGAGCTATAGGTTAAATAGTAGGGCCTTGTAACTGGAAAGATCGTTATTATTCTGCAAATAATTTTAATGGAATATTCACTCTCAAAAAATAGTTATTCCGACAATCCAAAATATGTTTCAGCTTTAAATAGCCGACAATGGGACTTATACTAAGTTAAAACTTAACTTAATGTTGCGAAAGGGTAAATGCAAGTGTCAGCCAGGACTCTTTGCAAATTACCTCTCTCCTCTCATCGTTACCTCTGTTTTTGTTGTTGTTGTTGTATGTGTTATATGTAATAGGAGTAGGTAGGCTTTCCTACCGCCCGGTCCCCACTCCTCCCCCTTCTCTTGGACATGAGTAGAGGCCTACGCCTTGTTTCTTGTCTAGGAAGGGGTTCCCGGTACTCTCACTCTCTCTCTGGCCTCTATATCTCCAGTTGCGTTGATCTATCCACTACTCTTCTCCTCATCCTTTCTTCTATCACTCCTATCTGATCTTGCTCCAAATTTTCTGTAACCCCTTGCGTCCTAGTGGCTTTCCGCCTTGCTTGGGGTGAAACGCTTAAAAAAAAAACAAAAAACAAAACAAAACAAAGGGTTGATAAACCGTAAAAAACAAATCAGGACATGAGGAATTAATTCATGCATTACAATAGAATAATAGAATATATATATATATATATATATATATATATATATATATATATATATATATATATATAACAATGATATTGTTAATGATTTAAACATGAGGAAGAAAGGGATTGTTTCTGGTCAGGAATATATGAAATTTTTATTGTTTTAAAAGCTCTATTATAAACAAAATAAGTATAACGCCCATGATTTAATAATAGGAAAGCATTGAAAACCACCAAGAAAGGGATTGTCAGTGGTCAGGAATTAATATAAGCTGACGAACATTCTCAAGTTTATTATATGTTTAGTATAAATGCGTTGCTTATGATTTAACTATAGATATACAATTTAAGTAATTGATGAGGGTGAGTGTTGATGACAGGACATGGCTATTGAGGGCACACTATCAAAATTAAACGATTTAACAAGTTCATATTTTAAACGTAATTAGTTGCTTAGTTACTGAATAATGAATACTGAGACGGTAGATAGCAGCAGGAGCAGAGCCGGCGATGAAGACTGGTGTAATGTTTGCTAAGTCGAAGCTAATTAACTGTAAAGTGAGTTCATTCTTTTCGATTTGAGCACGACAGAAAGCTGATGAAATACTAAACAATGGAAATAAATACCCGAAATGAGAAAACGATTTCCTACGTGTCGCAACCGCCTTTTTGCTTTTGTTTTTCACATTTGTGTTTCACTTGATTTTACATCAATTCAAAACGCCATTCTCCGTCATCCAGACAACCAGACAAGAATATAATGAAACTGTCTTTGGAAACTCAGGAATGTCAGACGTTAATCTTTCACCAAAAACCTTGCTTTTATTTCCTGCCTCTATTCTCTTTCAAGAGGATGCATTTAAAATGTAACATCTTTAAGACAGCACCATCCTAATACAATAGATAGTGTTCGCGTTTAAAGAGCCATTATCAGACAAACGTTTCAACCAGTGTACCTTATAGTAATATGTGCAGAACTTCTACGTTGTGTAGTAATTTTTTCTATGTGGTATGTCTCTTCAGGTCGTGAGCTATCATGGTAACACTAATAGTAATATTAGTCGTTTACTTATAAGGAAATATTCGACACGCTATTTACATTATTCGAACCCTTGTCCTCACCTTTGTCGCCATATTTATTACAATGTTTCGGCCGTTGTACGCTCCTGCCTTCTTCAGGTGGTTGGAATAGTGTACATAATACCTCATCTCAGAAATATAGACAGATACTGAAGGGCCGAAACGTTGTAATAAATATGGCGACAAAGATGAGAACAATAGTCCGAATAATCTATTAGGTTGGTGCAAAAATAATGTCGTTTTTTGACGTTAAGTTCAACGTCAAAAAACGACATTATTTTTGCACCAACCTAATAAATAATGTACATAATACCTCATCTCATAAATATAGACAGATACTGAAGGGCCGAAACGTTGTAATAAATATGGCGACAAAGATGAGGACAATAGTCCGAATAATGTAAATAGTGTACCTAATACCTCATTTCAGAAATATAGACAGATACTGAAGGGCCGAAACGTTGTAATAAATATAGCGACAAAGATGAGGACAATAGTCCGAATAATGTTAATAGTATACATAACACCTCATCTCAGAAATATAGACAGGAAATATTCGGTATTCATTAACTGAGCAGCCACTCAACTATCTCCGTGCTCTTCTAGGTTTTAGGAAATTTTGTTTCTTTACGAAAACTCCCACTGCATTTCGCCATCTCTTTCCACAAGCTCATCGAGTAGGCGACTCGCTATCCGCTTCTCCTTTTTCCCATCGATATGGCCTTTGAATGTCAAATTCTTCCAAGAAATTCCAGATGTCTCTTTTTTTGTTCTAAATGCCCTTTTTTTGTTTTTATTACGTTTATGTAATGTCCTTTTTGCTTACACGCTCCGTATATCGTATTTTCACCATTCGTCTGTTTTGGCCACAGTTTTTTTTTTTTTTATTCATCTGTTAGGAGACTGCCCAGCATTCACTTCCATACAAAAACCTTGATATTACATAACACTTCAGAAATCTTCTTTGTTTCTGACTAAACTTTCCTGTTTCTTAGTATTTTGTTCCGCTTTTGGAAGACATGATTCACTATTCCAATACGCGTCCGGTTTTCGACGTATCGTTTTCTATCATCTGCTAAAACACTTCACAGAGGTTAAAATTTCTGTACTCTTTAGAGCTTTTAAATCGAAGTTAACGTTGGATAATCGCTTCACATATGAAGAAATTTGAGGCGACAGACATATGGTTCTAATTACTTTTCAAACATTTGTCAGGTTTAAGAACCATATCCGCTGAATGCGCAACTAAGTTTTACATTGTTATATTTGTGAAGGTCACACTAGATTCTGAAGTGAGAACCAATATATATATATATATATATATATATATATATATATATATATATATATATATATATACACACACACACACATATATATATATATATATCCCTGGTCAAAATCTTAAGACCAGATACAAAAGGGTTAAAAATATAAAATACTGTTACTTTAATCAAAATATATTTGCGAAACATTTACATTTCATTACAAAATGTAGTTTATCAACAGAAAAGTGAACATTTTAAGCTTTTAATTGTTCATTTTAGACAAAAATTGAAAAAAAGTTTGTTTTTTGGTTGGTCATAAAGATAATACCATGTAAATAAAAAAGCAAATACAGAACAAATAAGTCACATCGAGAATTTAATTCTCAGTTTATCCTCCGTTTTTGCGAATTACTTCGAAAATTCGCTTTGACATACTCATTATTAACTTCTGCATGAGAGTGCTTGGGATGTTTGCCCAGAATGCATAAACTGCAGCACGAAGAGCATCCACAGTTTCAATTTGCGTCCATGTTTTGAAACATCCTTTGCCATTCCTCCCCAAACATTCTCGACTGGGTTTCGATCCGGAGATCGTTGTGGATTGCAGTATTGTCCTGCTGGAAAATCCAGTTTTCTCCACATTGATGAGGCCCTTCATTAATTAACGATGTCTTTCTTAACATGTTACTAGCAGCTGTTTGGCGACGTTTTTTCCTCCTGAAAACCCAAGAGTTCTATTGTACGAAAATGAACCCCAGACCATAATTGATTCATCTCCACTGTGTCGTGTTGAGAAAATTTCTTTTGGAACATCTTCTGAAAACCGTCTGGGCGGTCAAGATTTAATTTTTTTCTCGTCTGAAACACTTTATTCCATTTATCACTTTATCCCAAGTTTGATAATCGGAACAACACTTTATCCCAAGTTTGATAATCGGAAGCAAATTGTAAACGGGAGGTTTTATGGGGAAGATTAGTGGAAGGCCTCTGCAGCCTTTTCAAGCTTTAAATCCTTTCTCATTTAAATGACGTCGAATTGTTCAGGAGCTGCATTCAGCATCTGTAGTCGCTTTTATCTGATTTGATGTTAGGCTTGAATCTCGCTTAACTTCTCGACTAATGCGTCTGTCTAAGGATGGTGAGATTTTATTGGGTCGACAGCTTGATCTTTTAGAAGCAGGCGCATCCGGACTTTTAATGAAGTTAGCAATGACAGTTCTGCTACGGCCAATTTCATTTGCAATGGCTCGTTTCGAAAGACCACGTCGTTGAAGTTCAACAATCCTGTCTTGTTCGAACTCTGTAAAAAAATTACCCTTAGCCATTTTAAAATCGGAAATTTAATACTGGATATAAGCTACGTAAATGTCTACACGCCTGAAGCTTTGACTAGTTCTAAAATTTTTGTCCAGTAATTTATTTTTTTCACATATGGTCTTATTTTTATGACCAACCCACAAAACCTTTTTTCAATGTTTGTTTAAATTAATCAATTAAAAGCTTCAAATTTTCACTTGCATGGAAAAAGATATATGATAAAATGTTTACCGGTGAATATGTGTCCAAAATATTCTTCATTACCTGGACCCGAAAGCACGACCTCTCTGCCGCGCTTTTGTTAATCGAATGGCCTTTCTTGTTACATATTTTTTGGAAAGGAAAGGTTTTATATATATATATATATATATATATATATATATATATATATATATATATATATGTGTGTGTGTGTGTGTGTGTGTGTGTGTATGTGCGTGTGTGTTGAGATGTAAGGGGGCGTGGCCGAGTGGTTAGAACGTTCGTTTTCTGACCATGAGGCCCGGTCGATTTGTCTGGAAAGAGACTTTCTGATGTTATCGGTGTAGAGAGATCGACCCAGCGTGCGGAAAGTGCATGAAAAATAATAGCTGACCCAAGCCTTGTGAGTGAAATTCGGTAGATTGAGGGTTACTGGCCTTGTTCAGATTGTTTATCATCTTATATAACACGGTATACCTCCTGCCTAGCATAGTTGCAGTATAAATCACAGGTTTGTGGGAGTTGAACAAAATACGGATGTGCCTGGGCGAGCATCTGCGATAGGGATTGGCTATCCGCATTAATAGACGGGTATCCTCAAATACGAGTGGCCAGCTGTTATTATGTGTGGAGATCTATACGGGTCTAGGAGGGCAAGGGAGAGAAAAGAGAAAAGGTTAAGGTCTGACTATGTTGAAGCATCGTGATTAGCACTAAAAAGCAAGGTGCTATTTTAGGACAACATAAAGTTTTTATGCTTTTATCAGATGTTCTTAATCACCAAATGACCGGTGGTCAAGTTTTCTTATACTTTCAAATAAAGACAGACTGGTGCCACCAGATATTTATTCTGGTTTATATGAGAGAAAGGACCATCAATTCGTAACATTACCGCTTTCAACTTTGCAACTGACGACTACTTAGCACGGCGGCGATGGGGAATGGTCATTAAAGAATTAACAAGTCAGCAAACGTGAATTATACTGTTTAAAAAGAAAGAAAATATATATATATATATATATATATATATATATATATATATATATATATATATATATATATATATATATATACTAAATATAATGGTTATAATATATATATATAAATACTGATATTATTATTTTAGATATTATGTAGTATTTTAACTCTTATATATATACATACATACATACATATACACATACACACACATATATATATATATATATATATATATATATATATATATATATATATATGTATTATAATAATGAGAAACAACAGTAAGATATATAATCCGGTGTCCTTATTAATATTTTTATTTTTACAAAACTGCTCAACGCAAAATTACAAAGCATAAATATTATAAATTTACTAATTTAAAAATATGGTTCCATGGCTACACAGGAATTACCATGTTTCAAAACCAGAAGGTAAAAATTTGAATTTGAAATTTTTAGGTTTTTTTTTTGAAACATGTTATTTCATGCGTAGCGATGGAACCATATTTTTAAATTAGTAAATTTAGAATATATATATTTTAGTAAATTAATAATATATATATATATATATATATATATATGTGTGTGTGTGTGTGTGTGTGTGCGCCCGCGTAGAATCTTTCCGCCATGATGTTTTCTACTAATGAAGGCTTCCTTAGGCAGTGAAAAGCTTAATCGTTTTTCTTTTATTCCATTCATACACTTTTGTGTTGGTCAGAAATTATATATATATATATATATATATATATATATATATATATATATATATATATATATATATATATATATATATAAAAACTTTGCTAAGGCGTTCATTCATGTAACACATGAGGTAGAAGAAATTAATCTACAGAGTGATCCGAAAGTATTGTCACCCCTCTATCAAAAAGTAATGAGAACACTAGAACAAGTAATACAGCAATACAAAGCACATGTACTGGATTCAGTTCATTCACTTTCATTGACGCTGTCACATATCGAGAAGGTCTGTATGAACCACCATCAATATCTGTGGCACAAAATGATGCGACGCCATGTCCAGTGTGATATTTTATGAAGCTGTGATTTGTTGATTGTTGCAAAGGTTCTCCGAACGGCGTCCTTCAACTGATAGGTATTCTGGTATAGTCTTTCGAATCACCCTGTACATTGTAGAAATTCAGTTCTCTTCCACAATAATAATACATGGCTAAAGAATAAAAACAAAAGCGCATTTGATGTCTCCCCGCCCCAACTCATTTGACGGTTCAGAGGTGATGGGCATCTCTATATGAAGCAAAATAAAATAGAACATATAAATGACCATAGCCTATACAGAGATGATGGAGTTATGGCGATGCCAAGATGAACGAGAGAATAATAAAAAAAAAGCTATACAAACTCCACCAAAATCTCGGTTTCGTTATTGAAGAGATTATGAATTTGAATGTGGCCCAATACCTGGACGTAGGTTTGAACTTAGAAACTTGTAACGTCTTCCTGTGCATAAGACCAAACAGAAAGATACAATATATTACACGCTGGATCAATCCATCCCAGAACTGTAATCAAACACGTCTCAAAAGCCATTGGACGTAGGTTATCTACAAATTCTTCAAATAAATTTAGAAGAAAAACGAAACAGTATGAGAAAGCCTTAATAGAAAAGGGACACAATACAAGACTTGAAATTTAAACCCCAAATAATTCAGCTTATGGGGGCAACAAAACAAAGAGAGGTATTGTTTGGTTTACCCCACCCTACTCTTCAATTTAAAAGTGAAAATGAATATGGGAAAAATATTTTTCAAAAGTAATTGATAAATACTTCCATAAAATCTGAGTTGCACAAAATCTTCAATAATGGTTTTGTTTGTTTTACGGCATATCAAACTCAATGGATTATTTAATGCCGACAAGATTTTTATTTCTGGTAATATTTTTTTTTTTTACAAAAAACTTTATTGTTGGTAATAATTTTTTACAAAGTATTTCTGATATTAAAACATATTTTTACACTTTCATTGTTCTTTGATCCCAGTTTGGGGGTTAACTATGTACCCATAGCCGGGACCCTAACAGGTACTACCACTCCGGGTCAGGGTGGACCTGGGAACACCAGCACTTAAGAGGTGGTTCCACGTTCCTCAAAACCTCCTGATCAGAGGACTTGCTGTCGGATGTAGTTTATCGTCTTACCCAGGGCGAAAATCTTGAATAAAATCCACCGTAAAGATAAGTTATAGTTGTAACAGTAAAATGTAACTAAGAAGCAGAACATCAAGAATTTTAATAAAGCTAGCATGAAGGATAATAAAAAAGGGTGTTACAATAACTTGGACCAATTTTAAATGTGAATTAAGTTTAAGCATCTAATGATTTTTTTCTTTTACTTTCAGATTTAACAACTTAGGTCTTTATCAATTTAAACCATGGAAAGATTAACAACCAAAAATCGTGTTAAAGTTTCAAGTGTGCAATTAGAAAAATTGTTCGTAAATTCAAACAAACTGGGTCGGTGGAAGATGTCAAAACACCATTGCGTGATTTTCACTGAAAATCCTTGGAAATTCTATCTCAACTATCGTTCAGCTGAAAACATTGCTGTAGTGCATGAGAATGTGTCCGAAAATCCAGACCCTCTCTATTCGTCATCGCGTCCAGCAATTGAACTTCTCCACAACGACGTTACATCGTTTCCAATTGCACTCTCGGTTGTTCGATTATCTTGACCAAAAAAATCGCGAATTGCATTTCTGTTTGAACGTCCATTTTCGTAATAGAAACTTTAAACTATTTTTACACAAACACACACACACATATATATATATATAATTAAATGGTACATACAGTGAAATTATACCAAGAAAATAGCCACTGAATTAAAATTGATCGATGGTTATGTAGGCATAAAAGGAAATATCTGTTGAAATACGTTGATTTAGATTAATTTTTAATGTAATTTGTTTGTATGTTTTTTAGAAAAAGAACCCTTTATCACCTTTTATGCTTAATCTAAAACTCTATTCTAATTTTTACACACACACGCATATCTATATATCTTTCTTTCTCTCTCTCTCTCTCTCTCTCTCTATCTATCTATATATATATATATATATATATATATATATATATATATATATATATTAATAGAAATCTTATAAATATAAGAAACTATACTCACTCGTAAAACCTTCGGTATATTGATTTGCAAATAAACAAGCCGAGACCAAAGCGGGGGGGGGTATATAAAAATGAAAGAACCAAGAACATGTACGTTAACCGAAAATAATCGTCCAGCATACGAGTTCAAAACCCAAAGAAAAAAAAACCGATATGAGTAGGCAAAATAACTAAATAGAGTGCTCAATACAGTAAGTAGAGCAGACCTCTCTGTATATAATTAAATGTTACGTACAGTGGAATTATGCCCCATTTGTTCTCATTTTATCTATCTATCTATATATATATATATATATTTTGCTAAACAAATTTTCTTAAAATAAAAAGAAACTGTAATCGCTATATAATATATGACTGCACTAACATTGCGGTAACCAGATATTTTTATTTAATTTAATTTACGTAACGGTCAGCACCTGAAGATTGCATTGGGCATGAAACCCAGACACGTGCTACCGGTGAGAGATAATATGTATATTAATTAATATATAGTTAATAGCATTGTTATATTACATCGAGCACTGTCGTAATAATACCAGCACTATATGTGCGATATATTATATTTATATCCGTATCTTTTAGTTTTAGTTGAACACTGTTACAAACGTAATGAATGTATTTATACTTTGTATCTTAAATGTTATCGGAATAGGGAACCAATTAATTTGGACTATTTTACTAAAAACATCATGGTTTCTGTTGAGGGGTCCACCCCTTTTTATACAAAAGGACTCACCCAGTGTATACTTATACTACTCCAATAGCGGAAGACGAGAGCAAGACCGTGGAGTCGAGTCCAGAGTGACAGAGCAAAAGCTTGTAGGTAACCGGAAGAGTTAGGGTGAGGTAACAGCGTTTCTAGGAGTCCCAGTGAGCGAGCACGTAGACTCAGTAAGAAGTCATACAGCGATGCTTCAATACCAAAGACTGTATATATATTTTGCTACTAACCCGTATTCCTGGAACTACTAACCTGCTTTACCAGTTTGTATTATTACGTTAATACATTATTTTTTCTATATTCATTCCTGACGTTTGTTATTTATTGGTACCGGATTTCAACCCGGTATCCACAACGTTTTCTTGCAAAACATCTTGTAAACGCCCTCGACCTTGTGGAAAAGGGTCTTTTCCACGAGGTCAAGGGCGTTTTAGAAACTCTCCTTCCTTGAACATAAAAACGAGTATAAAAACCTAGAGGATACCGAGCTTTATGGATTAAAGTCCCAAAAAAACACCGCCATGCGACGAACAACTATTGGGCTTCCTAGAAAGATCTTTTCACCGTAAGATATAAAATTACATTCGCTAAAAGTACCAACGATCTGCAACAAAAAATGCAAAAGAACATTTCAATGTACAAAAAATCAGATAAAATTCTCATCAAAGCAGACAAGGCGAGTAACCATTGCTAAATCGATGCTGATAGGTACCACAAAGTTATTAACAAAGAAATTAATAAGTTTTATAAAAAAGGCATGCAATAATTGTGAAAATAACATCAATAGTGAAACCAAGAAAATAGCCGCTGAATGAAAAATTGATGATAGGATTTTCAAATCGCATGAACAACTGCATTCATCATAATTGAAGATCACAAAGTAAATTTCCTAAACAACCCACAATAACGATTACTCAACTAAAAATAATATTGGTAAAATCAGCAAAAACATACTTGAAAGTGTATGCGAATACAATAAAGAATTAACTAGTGGCATGAAACAGCAGAAGCCATTGAATGTTATACTAATATAAAAAGGAAGAAAAAAATATATGTTCATCCAATTCGATACTTGGGACTTTTACCCGTCCATCACCGAGAATCTACAGTCTGCTATCAATTTAGCAAAAAATTAATATCCTGTTAGCGATCACTAAATCAAAATCATAAAGCAGGAACAAAAATCTATATTATTCCATAATGGCTATCTCTGGATCAAAAGAAATAACACGGAATTTAGCATTGCTATGGGGCCATATAATTCTGTAGAGGCATGCTGGGACCTTTTTATTGTGGCGACTATACAGATGACGATGTAATTATCCTCTGTAAAACAAGACCAAGAAATATAGACCGATTGAGAAAAGAACTAAGGATATTTTTCAAAGATCACGATCTAGGTATTACCACAACCTCCAATGCTAAAGAGATCAGCTTTCTCGATGTGACTTTGGACTTGAATAATCGTTATTACAAACAATATACCAAAGAGCTATATAACCCTAGATGCGTTAGTAAAGCATTAAACCAGACTCATAAAATTCGAGATAATTTACATAAATCAGTCCAAGTTAGATTATCTACAAACTCTAGCAATAAGGAAATATTTAATAATAATAATATTAAATATATAAAGGATTTAGAACTAAGCAACCATACAGTAAATTTCGAGTATTTAGAAAGAGACAAAAAAGGTAAAAATAAACAGAACCCCCCCCTAGTCGTAACATTATATAACTTAATCCATCTTTAATCGTAATGTTCAAACGAATTTTCCTAAATTTAATACATAAGCACTTTCACCAATATAACCATTCACCAATACTAAGATATTTAACAAAAATAATGTTAAGAACAACTTATAATGTTAAGATTAGCGTCAATAACATCGATAAGTCTATATCCCATTATAACAATATTATATTAAACAGATTCATGTCCAACAAAGATACGAAAAAAAATAAAATAAAACCAGCTACGAAAAAATATGACCTCCTCCTTTAAACGGCTAATGTGTGACTGATAATATTGTATACTGTGTTCGCATACATTCCGATTACGATGTCACATTTTATTTTGGTTCCACTTGGAAATTTCGTTTCTACCATCATCAAATGATTTTAGGCAATGTAAAATATATAAACATGACTGCTCCTCTAAAAACGTTCTGGCAATTGAAGAATGGCAGTAATACACCTATAATTACATGGAGTATTGTAGCTAAAGCCAAATTTTGCAATGTTAAAGATGTAATTTTTGACTTGCAGAAAATTTAGGTATCTCGAAACAATTAAATAACCCTAGTTTATTAAACAAGAGAAATGAATTAATTGTTACATGTAGGCATAAAAAAATATATACTGAAATACATTGATCCAGATTAATAATATTCACAACCCTAAAGTAGTTTTCACACACACACACACACACACACACACACACACACACACACACACACACACACACACACAGAGACTGCGTCAACATTGCGGAAACCGGATATTTTTAATAAATGTCTATTACGTAACGATCAGTCTATACTCAGCAACCGAACGTTGCGTTGTGCATGAAACTTTGAGTCGTGCCACCGGTGAGGGATAATAAGTATATTTATTACTAGCTTTATTATATTACATCATGCACTGTCTTATTAAAACCAGTTATATATTTGCGATATATATATATATATATATATATATATATATATATATATATATATATATATATATATAATTGAATAAATTACAAGCATTTCATCTGCTTATTTTTATCATAATCCTTTATATTCACGAATAGTTTTCCGTATATTACGATTGCACAAATATACACAATATATATATATATATATATATATATATATATATATATATTTAATGGACTCTCCTGTCGGTTTCGACGTATGAGAATCTGACAACTTAACCAACTGATTCAGTTATGAATTTTGTACGATAATCTTAAGTGTCACTTAAGACTGCAAATGATTTGCAAAGAAGGCCGCATATGGAGCAAGAGTGAGGATTGTGGGATAAGGTCACTGTTAGATCGGCTGACAATTTAGATCTTGCTCTTGCTTTTTGAATACGATTCGGACTATCAGAGTGAAAATCGCTAAGTCAACTTAAACATGTGGATCTCCAATTTACCCGCTCCGAGGCTAAGCGCTCAAGGGTGTTATGAGGTATATTGACAGCTGACAAATTGCTCTTCAGCTTGCTTTTGCATCTCAGACATGGGCTTCTTATATCTTTGTAGCAGGTGTTTCTATATATTGTCAACTGAATGTACAGATTGTTAACCACTATAAATTAATAAATATGCAATTTTTTCATAGTGTAAATAATTTAAAATAATGACTGAAGCTAAACTAATCATAAGAAAAATAAAATTGATATTAAACATATTATCCATATAAAATTTGTAAAGCTTCATTAAATGGTAAATTTTATAAGGTTGTGTTATAAAGGCTTTCATTGATCAGCGGAATGAAATTCCAAAGCTATAATTTTGAACCTAAACTTAATCTTTAAACTTAATCTCCTCAAAAAACGATAACAATTTGCAAAAAATATTTTGTATCGTTACTTATCATGTCAAAGCCCAACTTACAAATTAAGTGCAATATCACGGTTCTCAAAATCGACCTGCCCTAGTGACCATACCATTTCAATTTTCTCTTCCAGATCGTTCACCGGATCTGTTTCTAGTTTGATTGTGTCTCCAAATGTGTCATTTGTCATCGGGCTTTTTTGTTTTTATTTAGCGGCATTTCAAACTTTATGGATTATTTAATGCCGAAATCTAAATAAAGAGATATTGTATGTATAAATGTAAATGCATTGCTGATGATTTTACGAAAGAAATTCATTGGAAATCAAGAACTAATGAGATTGTCATGAATTAATGCAAGAAATTCCCAATATGGTATTGATTGATTCCTTTTCTATAGCGTAATTTATTTTTCAGGTGATTTAAAGCCAGGAAATATTTTAGATTGTCAAATACTTTTAGATAGTAATGGATTTTACTAATTAACGCATAGCTGGGGGAAAGAGGTGGACCCATATGTGTCCCAAGATTATTTGCGCGCAAGTGAATATAATGAACCCTACTGGAATTGAAACTTGATTCTCCGAATCCATTACACCACACATACGCTCAAGCTTACAGCATTTGGTATTCCCAAGTGGTCACCCATATAGATTCTGACCAGGCTCAATGTTCCTTAACTTCAGTGATCGCACGGAAAACGTTGTTTCATCTTGATGTCGTAAGCTTAGCCTAAGCAGGAGATTCTTAGGATCGTTCTGCTGGTAATATCCAAGATTCGCAGACTCTGACATTTTATTTCAGGCAGATTTGCTTCTATTTCTCCATAGATCTTCGTTTGGCTAAAATAATCTAACCGACTGCAATTAATGTACTTGTAAAATACAAAGTTTATTCCTAGTGAACCGTTCCGAACTAAAAGGTGGAACTCTTTTTTTTTTTCGGATTCAGATTATTTACTGTGATTACCTGGCAAGTGCACAAGATAGTTGTTCTTTTTCACTCGACAATACGGCGAAAACCCAAGAGAAAATAGATGCAAATAGGCTTCGCTTCTAGCCTGCAGCGAGAGTTAGTATTGTATTATCGGAGAAAACTGAGAGACGGCCCTGAGACCGACAGTTAAGCAGGAAGGATATGACTGAATCGAATATAACAGGAGACAATGTTTATTTTTCGCTCGATTGGCACGGAATTTGGAATGAGCATTGAGAAAGTTTTGATCAACACTGTTTCATTCAGTGAACTCTATCATTTGCTTTTGAGAGAAGATTGAAGAAAACTTTTTTTTTCCCCTCATTTGATATTCGCAAATATTAACATAGTTGAGCTGGTAGCTATATTAGGAAGACACTAGCGATCAATGGAGAATTGTTTACATGTCTCTGCATTACACTACGTGAGATAAGAAATCTTTCGACATATATGTGTTTCCTCTATGGTCATGTGGTCTACTTAATTCAGTAATGGGATCGCCTGTGTTTGCTCACAGGCGATCTATGTTCAAACTCAAGTGTTGGCAGCGACACGTTATTCGTATATAACATTGTCCCAAAAATCTTAATTTCTTGAAATCAAGGTTCAGTCGATATTCTTCTTCATAATATTCACTTCCTGCGAACTCTTTCATTCATATCACGCACATCATTCATGATTGTTATTCTAACATTAACCCTCTACCTTGAGTGGCTCTCGGCATTTGTTTCGGGCTAGTGTTAGTATAACAAAAGACTTATTAAATTACATTATTATTTCAGTTATTTGGCAGGTGGCATGCAAATGTGAAGAAATTAACTTTTTTTCTGCATCACTACCTTTGTTTATGCTTCTAAAATCTTTTCCAAACTCGCAAAATTGCCTCTGATTGATGTAAAAAAAAAACAGGCACTGAATCCATAAGATAAAGGTTGTTTTAAATATCAAAATAAACCACGCCGTTTCTACATCATGTTTATTTCTCTTGAAAAGGTCGAAAGTAACTACTTTCCTTTATCTGACCTGCATGAAAATGACCTCTGCGGAATCACTTGTTTTTAAATGTAACTTTGGAGTTGTACTTAGATTGGATTAATGAAAAATCCTCTTTTTAACTGGCATATATCCATGACATTCGATAGCGGACAGTTTTAAGATAACTTGAAGCGAACGTGAGTTTGATGGGTCAGAGAAAGAAGTGTATAAGATATTTCAGAGTTGATTCGTCTACTTCGATTCGGCTTGGTATTAAAGAAAAAAAAAGTATCTAGGTATAGTTCATAAATCAAATCTAGGTTAAAATCTGAAATTTATTAATAGACTCTTAAAATCATTTCACCTCGAGTAAGGCGATAATGCCCCTAGCATGTAAGGAGAGAAATAGTATGAGAAGACTTTAGTGCATAAAGCCATATACGAGGGTCATTCAATAAATAAGGTAAATTTTTCGGTATAAGGACTTCTAATACAGATAGAAGCTTACTTTTTCTTTTTTCTTTTTTTTCAACGTAGTCTCCCAGCACTGTCACACACTTTTCCCATCTGTGCACAATCTTCCGTATTCCCTCAGCGTAAAAATCTTTGGACTGATGTCTCAGCCAGTCGCTCACAACACTTTTGATTTCATCGTCACTTTTAAACTTCGTGCCTCTCGTGAACGCTTTCAAGGGACCAAACAGGTGAAAGTCTGAAGGGGCAAGGTCTGGGCTGTAAGGGGGATGAGGGAGCAGTTCCCAGCCCAGCTAGTTGATGGTCTGCACCGTTTGGGCTGCTGTGTGAGGCCTTGCGTTGTCATGATGCAAGATGACTCCTTCTGACTGATGACCTCTGCGTTTGTTCTTTATGTCTTTCTTGACCTGCCTCAGCAGTTCACAGTAGTTCCTCTGTCAGACTGAATGAGGTTATTGATTGATTCAATCACCTCAGGAGACCTCACTTCTGTAGGCCTCCCAGGCCTGTCTTCATCCTCAACACTGCTCCGTCCTTCTTTAAACAATTTAGCCCACTTGTAGACATTTTTTTTTTTTTGGCTGAACCATGTGGCACCATACACAGTTGACATTCTCCTATGAATTTCAACTGGTTTGCACACTTCAGCAACCAAAAACTTGATAACTGACCGCTGTTCAATCCTGGAGCATGCTTCTTGGTCGGCCATCTTTGTTAATCGCCAAAACGCTCAAAGTTTGTTCTTTTTTAATCTGCAAAAGAAATTAAATCCATGTGAAAAAGAAGTAAAACAAAAAAAAGTAAGCTTCTATCTGTATTAGAAGTCCTTATACCGAAAAATTCACCTTATTTATTGATTGACCCTCGTATTTTGTCTTCATGATATGTAGTCCTTTCTTCCTGCTTTACTTTACTACCTTTTTGCTTTTTGTCTACCATCAACACGGAGTCATCTGCATATGTTATGCACTATTTATAACTCCCGATAGTTGTCTTTAGATCGCTTTACTGTAGAGGTTGAATAAAGGCGATAAGAAAGACGCTTCCTTATCATACAGTTCTTTCTATTTTTGTGTATAATTATTTAAGAAATACTGTGTAGCCAAAAATTTAGTTTGAAAATTATCGCAAATGCAAGAACTTTCGCAAGCTTTGATGTAAAAAAGATATGCACGTTGTAACAGATTGCATGTGCACTTTGTTAAAGGAAGTTATCCCGTTGTCATATGCATTTTTGGCTGAAACATGTGGCACCAAACACAGTTGACATTCTCCTATGAATTTCAACTGGTTTGCACCCTTCAGCAACCAAAGACTTGATATCTGATCGCTGTTCAATCCTGGAGCATGCTTCTTGGTCGGCCATCTTTGTTAATCGCCAAAACTCTCAAAGAAGAGGCTTTTTTTTTTTACTGAAAATGAAATGAATAAAACATACAATAATAAAATTTTCAGATGCGTGTTGACAACAATGACAAGAATGTTTATTTTTATTTTCATGATGTTAATTACAATATTCGTATTGTATGTATTAAAATTGTTCTCAGTGTTATTGTCTCCTTTCTTTCTTTAAAAGTTTTTAGTTACTTGTTTTTGCTTGTTCGGAGAATATCATTGTTAAGAGTAGCCTTTGAGACCGTTAACTATAGATTTTCACGAAATAAAGATGATACGTTGTGTTATTCGTTTTTACTACGGCTACTGCTACTCTACTCTACCGTACTCTACTGTATTGACTTCTTATGTGGTGGAAGGATCGTCTTTATAATGATGAAGGTTCAGATATTTGTAATGAAGAAATATCCTTATGATAATTTATCATCACTGATGGAAAGGTTGTTTTTAGAAGGATGAAATGCCATCATTTTGAATCAGGATAACGCTGAACGCTGAATAGAAAGAATGTGTAAAGTACTATAAAGTAGTTTTTAACACGTTTATTTATCTCTCAGTTGCGTCTCTGTCTTTGGGTGGAGTGCGCTCAGGGGCGGCTCCGTCGAAGGACAGAGTCGCAACCGAGGAAACTTATATCGAGAGGTACCCAGCCCTGGCGACAGCTGCCCGAGGCCGCGTCCTCTCATTGCAGTAGAGAGAGGGATCAGTGCTCATACTGCGGCCAGCGCAACCGACGGTTGCAGGGACTGGGGAATTTTTGTTCTTGAACCGACCTCGTTTCACAAAGCGACTTCGTGGGGGTTCGAGTAAATGCCAAATTACTATAAAGTGGATCTGGGGCTTTTTAATCTCAGAATTCGTGGGAGAATTGAGCTCAAATTTCGCTTTTATTCATATAGATTCCATAATATAGGTTTTACTTAATAAGTTATTATGTTTCTCTAACTTTTCAAATGTTGAATGTATAACTAATTATAATTTCTATTTTTCCATTTTTACAGGATATTAATTTTATCTTATAAATATCCCCCTGTTCTGTCACCCATATAATAAAAATAGTTGTTTGTACGGAAAATACAGATCTACGTACACCAAATCGTCTTTAAATTAAATGGCAGTAGCGGAAGTATCGTTTGAACATTCATTCAATACTTAAATGCAGCGATCAATTTTGAGATCTTTAGTTTATTGATGCCTATCGCATCTGCCCATCTCCCGCTATTGTGATGCTGGACGAACAAAGAGTCCTCCACATGAGTTACCTTAAATGCCGCTCGATAGGGCGGTTTTTAAGCTAGCTTCAACTTTGAATACAAAAGGAAAATAAGAGTCCCTCCCCTTGAACTATTAAAGCAACGATAATGGCTAGTATAATATATTAATATATATATATTAACCTCGCATAATCTGGCAACGCTGAATCTGAGCTCAACGAAAATCGTTCCCTCCGCCTATCTTTTCTAGGGCTTTTGAATGAGCCATGAATCATTGAAATCGGACCACTGGGAGCGGAGGAGTTGCTTGGATACACACACGTACAAACACACAGACACTGTACTTTATATATAAGATATAATCACCCACTATTATCTGTAAAATCTAATGAAAAACTGTTCTCCAGCGAATATTACTAGACTACTGTGGCTAATATTCTCTACCAGCAAATATATAGAACTAGCAGCATGGCCCGGCGTTGCCCGTGCTGGATTCAAAAATCGTACGACTCATACATCAATCGCTATCACTTGACTTAAAATATTTTTGCCCTTTCTTGCCTTTAAAGGGGTGCCCTTTGCCGTACTGATGTTGCTACATGCCTTACTTCTTGCCTATCTCCCACTGCGAATTTTTTCTAAGCTCTATACAAAACATTAAATCTGTTACGAAAAAAGAACTAAACAAAATGAACACAAAACGATCAGCTTTAAAAAAAGGACTCGTAACTGGAAAAGCCGAATGAAAAAAGAATGTTAACAACAAATACTTTTTCACACCTAACCAAGTTCTGCGGAATCAAAATCAACATTGAGGTTAAGCAAGCGAATGAGCCAATTGGAGTAAAGTGACATGCAGATTTTAAAAATTTTCCCACTTGTGACGAATGCAGCTATCGATTTTTTTGCATGCTAGCATGCTAGTTAACATTCGTGTCAGTCAGCTGTTGGCTCTCACGCTGGCCAGTAGAATCTTCCTGACTATTCGCGGAAGCCAGCTATTGGCTCTCACGCTGGCCAGTAGAAAATGGCCGCAAACTACATGAAAAGTGCCGTAGAAGCATGAAACAATTGATTATTTCCACTATCGATGGGAGTTGTGAAATGCAAAGTCGGTCTTGGCCTTACCGCTAACTTGGAGCATGTGCATGTAAGGTTTTGGTGAAAATCCGTCGACAATTGTGGTCGTGCATTCATTACACACACACACACACACACACACACACACACACACACACACACACACACACACACACAACAACCTGCCTTTTATACATAGAGATCTATATATTTACAAAGTTTTATCTACCCATTTTGTTAGCCATTCGATATCACTTGAGCGAGCCTTTGTTCTGTCTGTTATCGTCTGTTCTCAGCAATTTATATTATTTTTGTCATTTAATCTCATCTATGATGTATAGTCTCTAAATCTGTGGTATGGTCAATATTGACCGCTAGTGCTCTCTAAGGTTGATCCCTAGCGTTGATCCTGGCTGAAATTTGATCTGCACTTACACCTAAGAGCTAGCTATTAGATATTCATTGCACTCCATTTTTTTTAAGCAGACTGGCCCTGTTATCTTTCATTAGGTCTTTACCTTTATAAAAATGCTTTTATTTTTATTTTTTTGTAATCTATCATTGTATTTTGTTTTATTTTATTCCTCTGATCCCAATTTAATGTTATCACTTGCATTAAACAGATGTCTTTTTGGACATTTTCCAGATGTACATCTTTCCTTTCTAAATCTTTTTTAACGTTCATGAATATACAGGAAATGTTGCAAACTTCTCCAAAGCCACCACCAATAATATAACGAAATGAACAGATATTAGATAATTTTTTGTCTCTAAACTCATATATATATATATATATATATATATATATATATATATATATATATATATATATATAAATATATATATGTATTATAAATTAATTGATTTAAAATATGGTTTTCTGCTACACAGTTCTAACCATGTTTCAAAATAGAAAAATGCCGTAAGAATTTTTTTGCCGTTAACAATAAATTTAAAAAAAAAAAAATACAGACGACATGCATTCAACGGATGTCAGTTTTCATTGAAAAATACATCCCTACCCCTTACCAAAATGTAGCTAATAACTGATACAATGATGCAGACATAAGGAAAACCCATACAACCCTTGTCCAATTGAAGTAGATTTATCTGTAACCATGGAAACGTGATTTTAGCTGTGTCTTTAAAACCCAGTAATTTTAAAAGTTACTCCAAAATTTGCTTGAGGATGAAATGGAACTAATGTCTTTAATTTAATTGCAAAATTAAATTCGGGGCTTTTAGCTTCCATTTTTGAAACATGGTTAGAACTGTGTTGCGGAAAAAAACATATTTTAAATCAATTAATTTATAATATTAATGCTCTGTAAATTTACATCGAGCACTGTTTTGTAAAAATAAAAATATCTATAAGAACACCGGATTATATATCTTACTGTTCTTTCTTTTTTTATATATATATATATATATATATATATATATATATATATATATATATATATATATATATTTGAAAAATATAGTCTTATGGTATGCTATATTTATAGGTTAAAGTGCTCAATATCAGGAAAAAGGCGTACGTAAATATAAAAGTGAACATTGAATTCAACGTCCAAAGGCGACAGACCATTTTATGATTGAACGTTATCGTCAGGCCTGATGATGATGATTGTGGTGAAATAGACTGTCACCTCAGAGTACTGATTTCAATGTGTATCATATATATATATATATATATATATATATATATATATATATATATATATGAACGTTGAAGTCAACACTCAGAGGCAACAGGCTGTTTTATGATAGACGTAATTGTCAGGCCGCCCTGACGATTGCGTCCAGCATGAAACAGCCTGTCGCGTGTTGACTTCAATGTTGACTTTTATATTTACATTTACATACGCTCTACCTCTGATATTGAACACTTTATCTCATAAATATAGCACGCATTAAAACTATATTTTTTCATATATATATATATATATATATATATATATATATATATATATATATATATATAATAATCATTTATGGGAAATTTGTATTCTGGACTTTTCCTGTTCTATTCGATATAAAAATGCCCAATACATAAGATGCATTTTAATTCAATGAATGTTTCCTGAAATATATATATATATATATATATATATATATATATATAGATAAATATCACCCGCTACTGCACATTTTCAATTTCAAGTTGGTTCGCTCTCTCTCTCTCTCTCTCTCTCTCTCTCTCTCTCTCTCTATTTCCAACAGTAAAAAGATTTTCAACATAAATAATAGTAAGATTAGCTATATCTATACAAAAACATATAATTATATATCTCGGCATAACAATAAACAATGTATTAAGCAAATACCCAAACAATGCATTGAATAATAATCCTACTAAAAAACAAATGCAACTGCCGTAAAAACGTAACCTGTCCATTAAATGGAAAGTGCGTGACTGAAGACATAATCTACAGATCTAGGCTCATTTCACGCGATGATGTTAAATGTTACCTTGGATCAACAACTGGAAATTGCGTTTGTACCACCACAATTTGACACTGAGCAATATCAAATACAAAAACTGCAGAACACTTTCTAAATATGTTTGGCGATTTAAAAACAATCATGAGAACGCAACCATTAGTTGGGAGGTAATCGCGAAAGCCAAATCATACAATGGAAAGAGAGACAGATGTAAATTAGGTTTGTTGGAGAATCTTATTATAATAAAACACTTCAATAATCCTAACTTGCTGAACACGAGAACAGAATTAATGTCTACATGTATCCGTTAGACCAAGCATCTGCTCAAAAACAGTGTCCCCGATTAAAGGAGATTAAAAAATAGTTTTTACGAATATTAATATAATATGCAACAACTATTAATATTCTTTGAACCCATCATAAATAACTTTTCTTATATATCTATATACGGATATAATCCCATATTACTGTACTCGATTAATTTATAGTGTATATATATATATATATATATATATATATATATATATATATATATGATTTCACCTATGTAAGTATAAGGCTTAGTCCAAAACATTACATATATAGTTCAGTTATTATATTTACACCACAAGTATTAGTTTAATTTATTTGTTATCACTATGGCATTTTATACGAAAAAAGTGTTGTCTCCCTTGATACTTGTTTACTTATTCCAAATTTAAATAACTGCATTTTTCTTTTCTGTCTTTCGAGCTTATGAATATAAAAATTATCAATAATAAATTGTAATATTTTGCGCAAAAATAATTCAATAAACATTTTTTAACACAAAATTTTAAATCAACACCACGAGAATGTGAACTCTATAACGGTCATAATATACACAGCTCCTGAAAATTGCAAGACTGCATGAAACTCCGAATCGCGCTACCGACGTTGGATATATATATATATATATATATATATATATATATATATATATATATATATATATAATGTCCCAATGACTAGAAAATATCAATAGTCGAGATACTATCCAACATAACCTGAATATTGCATTCAAGCATGTGAACAAGCTGACACCACTCTTCATGTTCACTCTTTCAGTTCCCCATGCTTTATTTACTATCGATCACTATATATGTGTGTGTGTGTATATGCTACTCATATATATATATATATATATATATATATATATATATATATATATATATATTGGTAAAAATGCCGAGACAGAGTAGATGAATAACAAGGAAGTTTTAACGAAAAAGTTAAACAAAAAGTACCTTTAGCGGTTTAGGGGTCTGCAAACAAAGAGATAAACGATCTTCAAACACGATCTCTACAAATTTAAATAAATTTATTATTGAGTATTTGTTTCCTTTCAAATTGTAAGAAACGCATTCCAAAGTATCTTTACGAAAGAAATTCATATAAAAATATTTTGTTAGTCTTCTTTACAATACAACCAAATCAAATGAGCTACTATGATAGAAGAAACAAAATGTGTCTACATAAGAAGAATGTCACATATTTACGTTGTTTTATGAATGCGTGTAATTTTCTAGTAGTCAGTAAGCCGTCAGTGATAGGTGCATTATACTACTATTTAATTTTCTGTTTACAAACTCCGTATCTTGCAAGTATGCTTGATTAGCCTTAATTTGCTTTTAAATCGATAGGTTTTGTATGAAATTACTGGAATAAAATATGTGAAACATTACCTAATGAATCATGCGAAATGTTTTGAGAATTCAGCCTGTCTGTAAGAACGAACAACCGACCCTAGTTACAGGTTTACAGAAAACTAAATGCTAACTTAACATCATGAATATTTTTAAAAAAATATCGTGAAATCTAAAAGTCAGATTTTACTAAACTGAGAAGATTATTGGTTAATATTTTCCCAATTTTTAAATATCTATTTTAAGGAGGGAAAATGTCATTTTCTGGAGTGCTCCTACAAATTTCGTAGCAAAGATAAACCTATTTGTTTGAAAATGTAAGAGGATTCAGTGCGTTCAAAAATAACATCGCTGATTGGTTAATATATGCCAATGTGGAAACTCAAATCGGAGACATTTTTCTCACAAAATGAGTCAATTTTGAGCTTTAGTAATATTACTTAAATCTATTGAATTTTTCTACAATTTATTGACGGAGTTCCACAGATACTTATACATATGATCAGAAAGAGACAACCGAAATGTCTATGATTCATAATGAGGAAAGGGAGCTCGGAGAGTTTGACAGTCGCAGGACATACCGAAAAAAAAGTGAAAAAAAAGACAGAAAGAAACTACAAGAAACTAGCTTGTTTAAATGGATGACAGAACAGGAGGTCGGACTGATATTAGGGAGAAAACATTCAAAAGGACTACGAAAATTCATGGAGAGCTATGATCTCTTCCCACCTCCCCCGTCCTGAATAGGCACCTAAAGCTAACTCCAAGATGGCGTGACTGAGAGTGTTGCGTAACCTTCACTGATGAGATAACTCAATGATCGGCGCAACATAATCTTGCTGTCACCCTTTGCAACACCTGGCTATAAATATTAAGCAGACAGTTGATCCTCAGCTGCAAGCGGGGTGTTACGATGAACGGGTGCGGAGATTGATAGAACGCAACACCTTCCTCTACCGTTGACTGCTGGCTAATAAAAGTTTGTCGCCAAAGTCAGGTGGCGAGGCCGACTATCAATGGCGGCGCTAGCTGTCTGTTGTCGTTGATGTTGACGAAAAGTTAGTGATGTTGTTGATGCGTAACATTTAAAACACTTGGGACTCTGAAAATAAAAACATCGAAACAAACCCGAGATAATAAACGAGAACTTCTCATCCCTATCAGTTTTTTTTTTTTTTAATCGTTTTTTAAAATCATTTCTTTATTTTTTCTTTCGCTGATTTCTTCTTTCTTCTCATAAATTATTGTTTTATTCTTTCTTCCGTTTTTTTTTCTTTCTTTCTTTCTCACGCATTTCTCTTGTGTTATTTTCTTTTTTCTTTCTTTCTTTCTTTTTTGCTCATTTCTTTCTTATCTTATTTTTGTATCACTTTTCCATTTTTTTTTTTCAATTTCTTGCTTCTTCTGTCATATGTTTTCTTTTAAAATTTTCTTTCTATACCATTTTTCATTCTCTCTTTCCTTTTTTATGGGTTTTTCTTGTTTTCAAACATTATGGTTTTTTTTATTCTTAACTTTTTCGCTTTCTGTGCCCATTTCTTACATTCTTTCTTTCTTTCTTCCTTTCCTTCCTTCCTTCCTTCCTTTCTTTCCTTCCTCTCCTTCCTTCTTTCCTTCCTTCCTTCCTTTCTTTTTTCCTTCATTCCTTCCTTCCTTCTTTTCTTCTTTCCTTCCTTTCTTTAATCCTTCCTCCCATCTTTCCTTGTTTTCTTTTTCCTTCCTTGCTTCCTTTCTTCTTTATTTTTTTTTCTTTATTCCTACCTTCGAACTTTCCTTTCTTCCTTCCTTTATTTATTTATATTTATTACCATTATGTTCAAGTTTTCTTCTTGTTCCTTTCTTTATTCTTACTTTCCAAGCTTATCTTTTTCATTCGTTCACTTTTTTCTTTCTTTCTTTCTTTCTTTCTTTCGAATTCTTCGTCAATTCCTGTGTTTATGTTTATTAAATATTACTTTTCTCTTTCTAAAGCTTCCTGCGTTTCATTCTGTCTTTCTCTTTGTATTATGGTCCCCCACCTCCCCCACCTCCCGCTTTTATTTACTGTTTCATTCTGTTTGGTTTTGTTTATGTTCGTTACCACTCCTTTTATTTCTTTTCTGCCATTTTATTTCCGCCATCTTTGTTTTTATAATTTTATCTATCGATTTTTTCGTTTCTCTCTTTCATTTCCTTTTCTTGCTTTTCTTAAGATTCTTCACGTTTTTTTTTTCTTTTCACACTTTTGTTCTCGCCTCCCCAAGTTTTCTACATCGCATTTTTAAAAATCGAATAGAAAATGCTTTCTTACTTTTCAACACGTCGCATTCGTTTTATTTTATTTTTATTCAAAACGAAAGGCAAGGAATATTTATTTATGACAAGTCGGTGAACGAGAGAGAAACAAAAATAGAATGATCCTTTCTCACAGTTCGCCGCGCTCGCTGAGCAGATAAACGGTTTTCATGGTTCTAGAATTCTTCTGCATACGACAAGACTGCCCGACACCCGAACTCGTATTGCCAGTATAAGTATTTGTACATTTATGGGACTCTAAGAAGCACACACACACACACACACACAAAACATACAAACAAGCAGACACACACAAAAGAAAAATGAATAAATAAAATGGCGTAGGTCGGGCATCAGCAAAGTCTAATAAAAATTTAAAATTTAATAAATGAAAGATCATAAACTACAAATTGATTTCAAGTTATCAGCGTAGAAGACGATGAAAACAAGTTCGAATTCCGGGCACGACTGTACGATTCGTTCAGTTGATTAACTGATACCTGTCAAGGTCGAAAATGGGAGTAACAGCTTTTATTAATTTTATTGGTGCAACAATTAAAGTGTGTAAGGTATTTAATAAGTTCATGGCTTAATAATGAAAAAAACTACAATAATAAGAGAAAAAAATAACATTACCGTAAAATGTTAGTATGGAAACACGATTAACAAAAAGTAGCTAAACCGGTTTATCGGTTCTCTCTCATTAGAGCTAAATCGGTTTATTGGTCCAATCTCATGAGAGTTAAACTGGTCTATCGAACGTCTCATCAGTGCATAATCGAGTAGAGAAATGTGCACAGTGATTAAAAAGAACACAAAAGAGTAAATGATATTTAATAATTATATAACAATCGCAGTTTAATTTGCTTACAGAGCAATGGCTAGTCGGACTTAATATAAATAGTTTCTAACAACTTTAAATTACATTACTAATTGCCCTTCCACATTAGTGATCTCTAAGAGAAAACTGATAAGCGCGTTTAGCTCTGACGAGAGAGGAGGATAAACCGGTTTAGCCCTGATAAGAAAGGATTAATGAGCCATTTAGAGCTTATAAGTATGTACCGATAAATCAGTTTAACTCTCATGAGAAAGGTCTGATAAGCCACTTAGATCTTATAAGAGTTTACAGATAAACCAGTTTAACTCTGATGAGAGAGAAATGATAAACCAGTTTAATTCTGATTAGAGAGAGGCTGAATAAGCCATTTAGATCTCATAAGAGTGTACCGATAAACCAGTTTAACTCTGATGAGAGAGGTCCGAAAAACTGGTTAGCTGTTAACCACGTCGTATTTCCATATTACCACTCGACGGTAACGTGAGTGAAAGAGTATGAGAAAACTCTAGAGAAGAGAAGTTAGGAAAAGGGCAATACAAGAACTGGAATCAGGAAATCAGAAGATGGCAACTGATGTTGCAGTTAGGTTTTTAATGATTGTATGTGTCGGGGAAGCAAGAAATCTGAAGGTGAGAAGAAAGTGTGTATTTATGAAAAGGAAACTTACGGTTGCATCTAGTTAGTTCAACGCTGAGACCTAGTCAATCAATTAGCACCCTTAAATTCATGCAATTGAGGCACTGCAATGAAAATATTCGCAGAAAATACAGAGAGAAACAACTTCACATCGGTGAGGATGTAACTGAAGTCGAGCTGCTAGGTTAGGATCGATTACATGACAGAGTCTTCTTTGAATTTTTGGCACGAATCTCGAGGTGTATAGCAGGGTCACCCGACCAGCGGTATTCAATGGACGGATGAATGGTAGATTTATAAATGTGCAAGATAGATTCTGACGATAAACATTGTGTAGTACGAGACAGTGAACCAACTTTCCTCGTAGAAGACCTAGCATTTGATTCAATATAATCACTGCACTAATAGTGAGTGGAAAGCGTGAGCCCAGAAAAGCGCAAAAGTTTCACCCGTAGAGTTTAGCAACCATACTGATGGCAGACAGAAAGGTTTCTCTGTGGTGATTAAATGAAAACAGTTTTGCTTTGGAGGCGTTAAAATTTACAAGCCATTCCTTGCCCCAGTTAACCACTAATTGGAGGTCCATTTTCGAGTTCAGTTGCCAGTTATACTTAGTCGGATCTGTCGGAATTGCTATTAAGACAGAACTAAATAGTTGTGGCATGTACATATACACCTCGTTGGGAATTGTTGATATCTGGAAGGTCTTTTATGAAGATCAGAAACTGCTTGGGTCCGAGTATATAGCCCCTGTAGCGTACCCCTGTATTAATATGAATATGACCTTCAGTACACGATTTATTAGGAACAATTGGATTGAACCAAATATTCGTCCACACAAGCTTCATACACAATTCGGTGATAGCGGTTAATAGCTATATTGTTACTCCAAAAGAATCCCGTGTGAGGAATTTGGTTTGGTTAAATTTATTTAGCGGCATATCAACGTCTACAGATTATTTAATGTGGAAATATATTTAGAACACAATTTCATGCTTTCAACTAAATAATTTTTTTAATATATTTTGTCGGCGAGACCTCGTAGTCAATCTATTGGCAACGCTTAAATTCTTGCAGTTGACGCAATGCCATGAAAATATTTGCAAAACATACAGAGAGAAACAACTTCACATCGGTGAGAATGTAACTGAAGTCGAGCTGCTAGGTTAGGATCGATTCCATGACAGAGCCTTCTTTGAATTTTGTCAAGAATCTCGAGGTGTATAAGCAGGGGCACCAGACGAGATATGGCAGCGGTAGTCAATGGACGGATGAATAGTAGATTTATAAATTTGAAAGATAGATTCTGACGATAAACATTGTGTGGTACGAGACAGTGAACCACCTTTCCTCGTAGAAGACCTAGCACTTTATTCAATATAATCACTTCACTACTTGTCAGTGGAAACCGTGAGCCTAGGAAAGCAACAAACGTTTCTCCCGTGGAGTTTAGCCACTATACTGTTGGCAGACAGAAAAGTTTCTCTGATGTGATTAAATGAAAGCCATTCCTTGTGCTAGATAACCACTGATTGGAGGTTCTTTTTGAGTTCAGTCGGAATTGCTATTAAGACAGAACTAAATAGTTGTGTCATGTACATACATACCTCGTTGGGAATTGATGACATCTGGAAGATAAAGATCAGAAACAGCGTTGGTCCGAGGATATAGCCCCTCGAGGGGACTCCTGTATCAATATGGATATCACCTTCATTACAAGATTTATTAGGAACAATTGAATTAAACCAAATAAGGTCAGCATGCCAAACACTGTCGAACGCCTTTCATATATCTAAAGTTTCACTGTCCTTGTCTAAAGCCTGATACACAAATTCGGTGATAGCAGCTAATACAGGGGACTTTTAAACAATCCAATAAAATCAAGAGTGATGGAAGAAAAATATTTTATTCATAGTAATTGAAACCTTAACACATGCCATTTAAGAAACAATGATGGAATTTTCATTTTTTTAAAATTACGTCCTGTAGATGGCGTCCTGCTGTACGAATGCATTCTTGAAATCTGCTGTTGAGATTCCTCACTGACTGCTGCAACATCTCAGCTGGGATACTGTGAATTTCATCTTGAATTCTAAATGGCAAAATGTTTACTTGCTCAAGGTCACTGTCTCGCAGTGTTGCCACTTGCTCATGTCTGGCAATACGCAATTCAAAAATTCCCGTTTTTTGGAGTTACCCTATATATCTGCGGTTGACTTGGACAAACGGAAGCCATATTTTTGTCTGAAAAGGGGTTCCTTGTGAAGAATTTGGTTCGGTTACATTTGTTTCGTGGCATATCAACCTCTACGGATTATTAATGCAGAAATATATATATATATATATATATATATATATATATATATATATATATATTGAACACAATTTTATGGGTTTAACTAAATATATTTTGAACGAAATTGTATGCCTTCAATTACAGATAAAATGTGTTGGTAGCAATTCTACTGTATTGTTGGTATTTTTACTATAAAATGTATTTTTTTATACTTTCATAGTGTTTTGTGCTTGTTTAGTGATCCACTGTTTGCTCATAGCTGGGACCCTAACAGGTGCTACCACCCTGCTCAGAATGGACCTAGAAATAACATCACATAAGAGGCCCGTGTGAGGTAAGATTCTTTACCAATTCACTGTTGATAAATGTCTAAAACAGTATGTAAATATTTTACTTTTTCATGTTGCAGCGACGCGGCGCCTTTAGCAGAGTTTTAATTTACAAAAACAAAATCTATACTAGCGAGACAGCGAATTTTTAAATTCTGTTTTTTTAAGGTTTACGCAAGAACAAGGAATAAACAGATGTAACCCATATGGTTGGGGACTTATGGTACTTAGTTACCACCCCCTCGCAAAATAGAATCTCTGCTAAAAAAAAATGAAATAGAAATTGTTATGATGTTAATTTGGGGTTAATAAAGACAAACGCCAAATAACATGTAACAATAAAATGGGGTTTATTCAAAAGTTGGTACAGATATCGCCTGAGTAGTCTATAACTAACTCAGCTCAGAACTTCTTCGACACTGTCTTTTGACATGCCACTCTTTAACGTCCTTGTTTGTAGACGAGTTCATCTTCAAGAGGGGTGGTAGGTTCCTACACAACAGAAATCGAAATCTATATGTAGTGATAAAAATCAAGCAAACAATTAAAAAAAAAAAAGATTAATAAAAAAGAAGATAATACATGCTTAAGTTTAATAGAATATTATACAAAGATACATAGGCATTTGTCTTAGAAGAAAAAAAAGAAAAAAAGAAAAAAAAAGAAAAAAAAGAAAAAAAAAAAAAAAAAAAAAAAAAGAAAAAAAGAAAAAAAAAGAAAAAAAAAAAAAAAAAAAAAAAAAAAAAAAAAAGAAAAAAAGAAAGAAAAAAAAAGAAAAAAAAAAAAAAAAAAAAAAAAAAAAAAGAAAAAAAAAAAAAAAATAAAAAAAAAAAAAAAAAAAAAAAAAAAAAAAAAAAGAAAAAAAAAAGAAAAAAAAAAAAAAAAAGAAAAAAAAGTAAAAAAAGAAAAAAAAGAAAAAAAAAGAAAAAAAAGAAAAAAAAAGAAAAACAACATTCCAATACGACCTGATTTCTCTATTCAGCGTACATCAACAATTACAAAAAACAGTAGAAAAAATTTAAATACCCTTTTCAGGAATAATTACACGCTATCCCCTTAAAATTCCAGAGGATCTCATCAACAAATGGATGAACATAAATTGGAAAAATAAAGCGATGCCTTCAAGAAGTTCTAACGAATGCAGCGATGTTGAAGCTGGCGAATTTAACTGCGCATTCGTAAGACATGGAAAGAGAAGTTAAATTAAGTACTGAAGCTTCACAAATTTTATATGAACAAGAAGCAAGGCACAAGCACATCATTACTAAATCAGTGTGCCACCAACTAAGACCTTCATTTACTTCAAAGGGAAATTATACTGAAAGATTTAGCTACATTATGATATAGTATATTATATAAAGTGCAGTAGTTTTAGTACGGTTTTCGATAAACAATGCAAACAATAAACATTAGGTTTATAATACTCAGAAGTTCATACCCAGATGTCCTCAAGGACACATGGCACAGTGGATAAAGGCGTTGGTTAGATCCAGTGACAGACCCAAAGAAGGTGAGTTTAATTCCTGGTTAAGGCAGTGGAGAACTTTCAGAGGGAAAATTAGCAGGAGATAACTGATAACTGACATCCATCAAACATGGCACGTGGAACTAGAACAGTCTACCCCCGCGATCGAAATAAAGGGTTCAGTTCGAAATTCCAACCACCTGAATAAGGCCGGAGCGTACAACGGCCGAAACGTTGTGACAAATATAGCGACAAAGATGAGGACAATAGTCCGACTAATGTAAATACTGTAAACAATGCAAATTTAAAACATTTTGTCATATAATCTTTGCCCAGTAGTATTATGGTATTATATAATGTTTCATCCATTTTTTGTTTTTGATAATTTAAACCTATCAAATGTTGTAAGGTCTTATTCATTGATTAGTCTTTTTTGTAATCTTTTACTGTTTTTACACAGTTTTCACTTACCGAATACAATAAACAAAATTGAATACTTTGTTGGTGCTGATTCTTAATTAGAATTCTGGTTTGAATATAGTTTCCATTCAATACATATCATTGTTGTGGTATGCTCTCTTTAATGACGCTATTGTGGACTCTTCCACTTGCTAAAAAGTTAGTAGGAAAAGTAAGACTCGGGGGAACAGTGATATAAAATGTTCTACCGTGGCTGTGAATGTTTCGCAGCTCCTGTCGAACTCACTGACTTGGGCAGTGAGGAACCTGAACGAGGCTGGGCCAAAGAGCGGAGTCTTGTCCGCGGAGGTAGACAGACCCGAACCCGTTTATGCGGGTTCTACGGGGATTTTTTTGGCCGAGCCTACGGGCTAAGATGACCCACGTTAAACTCGGCCTTGTGTCATATTTACCTTCATGGGCGGGAGCTACTAAATATCAACAGTGACACACACTCCCAATTAGTGTAACACGCTTCTGTTGTATTTACTGTCCAATACACTATTTATCTGCAACCTCTTGTTTTGTTATTTCTTAACCAATTACTTGGTCACAACAATAATACAAAAATATTAAATATATTTGAATTTATTCCTGAAGTTATAAAATTTTGAAGTCTGTTTGTAAGCAAAAACCTGTTAAAATTAGATATTTGTGTATATTTGTTTTCAAAGTTCTATAAAAACTAAATGCTTAAACATTGATAAAAGCTACGTATCTAAATTTTGGTGCCAGTATTTATTACATCAAACCACAGAATTCGTACTGAGAGCAATGCTGATTTTCTAAGAAAGTGAAAAATCAACCTGCCATACTAGCCATATTCAAACAATAAAAGTATGGTAGAGTTATAAACAATGGAAGAATGGTAGACTTATAAACATGTAAGATAGATTTTGGAAAAATTGTCTTCCATGGCACAGCGAAACAACTTCCCTAGAAGCCGACCCAGCAATTGACTTAATATAACGTTTCCACTTCATGTCGGCGGAAAATGAGACGGAGATGGTTCTTACAGATGAATTATAGAGAATGTTATCTTTTGGAAGCATTAAAATTAAACCGCCATTATTTGCTCCAGTTAACAACGGATTCTGGGTCATTTTTTGGGTCACACAAATATATATATATATATATATATATATATATATATATATATATATATATATATATATATATATATATATATAAAGGCTCAATACACTAAGTAGAGCAAAAACTAAAATAATCCTAAGGAGCCAGGCAAACCTACCTAGGTTTCACCTAAACAGGTCTTCAGGGGTAAAACTTAAAGGCTTTTCCCTGAAGATCCGTTTAGGTGAATATATATATATATATATATATATATATATATATATATATATATATATATATAATAGTTTTTGATTCAAAATATGATTCCTTCGCTACATAAGAGTTCTCATGTTTTCAAAAACGAGAGCCGAAACCATCCAAACAATTATTAAAATTATGTTGAATTGAGGTATTTAGTCCCGTTTCATCTTCAAGCGAAATTTTAGGAATAAGCCATCTCTTGGTTTATGGTTTCGGCTCTCGTTTTTGAAACATGAGAACTCTTATGTAAAAGAAATCATTTTTTAAACCAAAAAAATATTATTATAATAAAGCTCTACTTGTGTATGGAGCACTGTCTTCTTAAAAATAAAAACAAAATACTAAGAACCCGGATTATGCACCCAACGTGTTCTTTTCTATTTTCTGCATACCTGCGCTTATACATACATATATATATATATATATATATATATATATATATATATATATATATATATATATATATATGCCGTTTCTAAAGGAATAATAGTTTTTTTTAATTTATTAATCTGACATATTTTATATAATATATATATATATATATGTATGTGTATATATATATATATATATATATATATATATATATATATTTCATTTCATATATATATATATATACACACACACACACACACACACACACACACACACACACACACACACACACACACATATATATATATATATATATATATATATTTTTTAATTCGATTTAGCCTTCATTCAATTTTTCTTGCATTCATACAAGAAATTTCTTCTGGATATACCTAAATTAGGACCCATTTAAACACGAACGGAAACCTACACAACTACATCCGCAACATGCGTGTGAAAGGTACGACAATAATATCCTACAGCCATATGTAAAAAAAAAAAAAAAACGACTGAAATGCTGGAAGCACTAATAATAAAAAAAGGAAAAGCAAAATATCAGCTATGAACATGGCCAGAATGTGCTGACCGTGATTGGAAAAAAATCACTTTCATTCTAGACATATATATATATATATAAATCTGCGTATTCAACTGAAAACTTCCTTGATGGATAGAATAGCCGAAAGCGCTCGGTTAGTGATTTTACAAGCATAGCTTAGATGTGTCACAAGGCCGAAAGTAGGGGGCAACCAGTGAGGATCGAACTCAGTACTCAGTCGTAATTGTTCTAGCGAGACAAACTTGTTAACCATTACACCGCCTCGAGGTGCCTAAAGCGCTCGGATATATAGCATAGTTGGACAGTTTTAATACACTTGATGGCCCCAAAAGAAAGTACGTGCGTGGAGGTGCACGCACGCGCGTGTACGTGTGTGCACGCGCGCGTGCGTATGTTTGTGCACGCGCACGTGCGTCTGTCGCGAAAGAGAGAAGTGGGAGTCACTCCAGAGAGAAAAAGCGAGGATTTTGCTGTTTTAATATATAACTATATTAAAATCTATTTCTGCGAAATAAAATTATAACCCGACGTGGAAGTCCTACAGAAAAAAAAAAATATAAAAAAAAAAAAAAAAAACGAAGGCAAGAGAATATAATTCGTATTGACAGCGAAAAGCCGACATACACGCAAGCTTATTTTTAAACCTATTAGCCGTTATTTGCCAGAAACTTTCTTCAGAATGTTGAATTCACTCGAAGGCAATTCTATGATTGCAAAACAAAAATGCCTTTACCAATAACCAAAGCAGAGAGAAGAATAAACATTTTAAAAGAGTTTTTACTCGCGCGATTCCGTTGCTGCTTGATCAACGTCGCTTAAAAATATCTTCAAGAAACCAGGAACTGAAAAATCAATGCGTCAACTGCTTGCAGATTTATGTCTACCTTTGCGCAAGAAAATCTACGCCTTGTAATTGAAATAGATAAAGAGATGAACATATTCAATTACCTGTCTTTAATTAGTCCAGGTTTAAATAATGTGTCGGTTTTATTTCCTCCATAATTAAATACTGTATCGTTTTTATTTCCTTCATAATTGAAGATATATACCGTACCCATATATATATATATGTGTATGTATGTGTGTGTGTGTGTGTGTGTGTGTGCGTGCGTATATATATATATATATATACCTATAGCTATGTTCTTCTCTTCTAGAATTTTATTGTATTGCATTAATACACGATCATAAATTTAGAATTTCCGAAGAGAGAAGCGGAAATATGTTATGGTTGACGTTTTATTTTTCTTGTCCCAGAACAACTATTGATTGTCTAAACTTAATCAACTATCAAATCATATAATAACTAACAATGTATATATATTTATACATTTCCTGTCACATCTGTAGTAGTAATGGAGATAAATCAACTTAAGTTAGTAAATATATATAAATAAAATATTTATCTGACTTTAGTTCCCGATTAAAATAAACCGTTTAATCAGTTCCTTTAGTCTTTAGTCTTTACTTTTACGCTTCTTCGATTGCAGTCTTATTTGCTCAAGCCTTTTATGTGAGGTACTCAGATATCTTTGTCTATGAAGTGATCTACGTTTCTTAGATTGAAGTTTTATTTGTTCAAATCGTTCAAGTGATACATTCAGATACCTTTTCGTATTAAGTTACTGTCTGGCTTCAACTTGGTATTGAAATAGGCTTTGTTGACGCCGTTGTTTGTTGTTTTGTTGCTAAATTTTGTCTTTCGATAGATATTTTCATTTCACTGTTAAATGTTTAGACGCATAACATTTTTAACATGAAAAGATATCGGGCAAAAAGCGATTTATATAATACCAGGAGTAATCAATAAATTATAGATACGATTGATCGTCTAAAATATATAAAGGAAGTAGATTAATCAAATTGTTTATTGGCCTCTATTTTAGTTGGGAATTCTTTATCAACGCTTTATGGAATCACATTATCATGTTTCAAGGCTTTTTTTTTTCATCTCACTGTTGACATCAATTATGACGTCACAGACACACGAGTCAGATCCTAAATCAGAAACATTCGTTATAGTTTTAATCGACTATTTTTTTTTTAAGCATTTCACCCCAAGCAAGGCGGGAAGCCACTAGGACGCAAGGGGTTACAGAAGATTTGGAGCGAGATCAGATAGGAGTGATAGGGGAAAGGATGAGGAGAAGGGTAGTAGATAGATCAAGACAACTAGAGATATCGATTGAAATTACATTTGAATAGCTGGAGATTATAGCTCTTAGGGAAACTGGAATAGGGAAGGGAGTTCCACAGGCGAGAGGTGCGAGATATGAAGCTATTGGAGTAGAAGAGACGGCTACATTTAGGAGTTTCGACAGTGAAAGGGTGAGAGCGGGATGCCAGCTTCGTAAGGCGCTTGAATTCATGAAGTCTGGGAACCAGCGAATGAAGCTCCTCGGAGCAATTTCCATGAAAGTATTTGTAGAACAGACAGAGGGAGGCGACGGCGCGTCTGTGAGAAAGTGACTGTAGACGAGTTGTGGTAAATCTTAATAATAACAGGTGATAATTTTATTTTATTTTATTTTATTTTTTGTTTACTTAACAGGAATTTAATTAGAAAACAAAGTCAGAACGATAAAATGGTCTACTACTACACGTTTCCAAGCACACCCGTCTTGTAAGTCGGCTTTCAAATCCCTGTTACAGACTCTGACTGAACCCACGTGTGCTTTATACGGCAAATATTCTGTGCAAATCAAATGATACAGGGACTACGATCGATCGTTTGAACAATTATTGAACCAGCACGCTAAAAACATCGGTCACAGTGACTTGCGATTTAGTACTAGCATAAACATTTATGAATTGAGACTTAGTGCTAGCATAAAAATCGATGGCTTTCACGCTCGGTCACGATGACTTGTAACTTAATGCAGGTATAACCATCGATGGCATTCACCCTCGGTCACGATGACTTTTGACTTAGTTCTAGCATAACCATCGATGGCGTTAAGGCCCGATCACGATGTTTTTTACTTCTCGGTAATAACAGGACAACGAAAATATAGATGTAATCCGAAAAATACTTTTAGAAATGTGTTATTGTTAATTGTAAGAAATTAACGCTCTAAAGAAATTTCTTACAATTAACAACAAGAAGTAAAAAACAAAAACAAATCTATTTCCATACCTGAAGATGTCCGTATGCACAGATGAAAGCTTGTAAAAAAAACTAAAAAAAGACCATATGCAACTGGAATTTATAAACAGGGATCAATATAACGGAAATATACAGGTTCAATCTTAATGTAATTTATTAAATTGTTTGCGAAGATGTATTCTCGCCATTTAAATCATTAACTTCTATATCTGTTTTTGTATGAATGATTTATATATATATATATATATATATATATATATATATATATATATATATATATTGAACAATAACAATAAAAATTAGAAAATTAAAATCTTCAGACACACTGGGTTGTATATTAATATTCTTTCGTTTTTTTATTATTATTATTTCATTTAGATTCCTCGACTAGTTTCGGCCAACATGGCCATCATCAGGAGAAAAAAATCTGCTTGCTGGTAGCAGTGAACTACAGAAATGAATGTCTTGATGGAGAAAATGAACTTTTGTCTGTAGTTTTCATTTGTTTGATTTTTTTTTAACATGAATTTTGGTCAGCCTTGTGTTGGTCAGTCTCTTTTAAGTTGTTATTTGAGATAAGAGCTGGACGGATTCCTGCTGCTTTGAACTCCCAGGTCATTTTGACAGTTTTATTGGTTCCTCGAAAGGGTATATATATATATATATATATATATATATATATATATATATATATATATATATATATATATAGTCTGATTGTTGCATTGAGGCTTAAGTCATCATAAAATATTCATCTATCTGTACACATGCGATGTGTGTTCGTGTGTTCGTGCGAGTATGTGTGTGTTCACATAGATATGTTCTGTCCAGTATCGGCAATTGTTTTTACTTAACGCATTTTTCAGTCACAGATTTTTTTTTACTTGCCTTTTTAAAGCGAACGGAAATTCTGTTTCAGTGAAGCTTTGTAATGAGTTTGCAATGAGAAATATAATCTGTAGATTATTTAAAAAAAGGAAATCTTCGTCGACTTATATAAAGAATTTTGTATTTAAAATCTTTCAAAACTTTTAAGATATGGCCATTAAAAAAGAAAAACTACTGGTTACATCAGTTTGACGCCATTTTGAATTTATTTTGAAGATAATTTTGTGAAATTTTCGAAGGTCTGCTTAGAGATCTTTAACATCTTTACGGTGCAATCTTGTAAAAAAAGTAAGTCATTGCTTGCCACAGAATACGGTATGCAAAGCTCAACCATGAACAGAAACGCAATTTATGTCTCCAGTAAGATGGTAAAAAAGTAGCAACAATCTGCATAATTCTCTTTTCACAATACCATGTAGAATAGAAATCACTTCATCTAAATAATATGATATTATGAAATATTTATAATTTATTTATTTCATTTTATTTCGGATTCTATTTTGTAAAAACGTTCGCAATAACACTGAATCATTTCCCCGTAGAATTTGCCGGGCGTCATATAATTATAACAACACCTGCGTCCTTTGCTGCAAAATTTTAGCAACCGCCTTATTTCGATTTCGAGCGAGTCCCTTCGTAAATCGGAATTGAAAAAGAACGTCTAAAAATCAATCAGTTTAATTCTGCTTCCTTTAGATAAATAGTTCAACACCCAGCGGCAATAGCCTGTTTGATGCTTAAACGGAAACGTCAGGCGGTTTAAGCATGGAACACATTGTCGCTGCTGGAGTTGACCTTAATCTCCACTTTTACACATGCATACGCTCTATCCCTTATACTAAGCATGATAACTACCCGTCAATTATGTGTCATGCGTGATACACGCTGAGGCGATCAGGTATCTTTCAATATATGACTGACGAGGAAGTTTTTTTTTCCCGCAATAGGTTATCATTTCTTTCTGCAGTAGACCAGTTGGCATCCAAGGCTATAGAAGGAGGGAGAAGAGGAGAATTCATACCTTTCCCAAGGGTATTAGTGAATGTAATGGTTTCGACTGGAATTCGAACTCGGCTTTCCGATTCCTCAATCCATTACTCCAAAGTGCCTCCTAACTCATAACTATAGCATACTTTAAATATCATATATACTCGGTGTTAAAGTCGGGTAAGAGTAAAATTGTCCATTTGTTAGATTAACCTCTAAAACGTTGCATCTTAGAAATGATTAAAGATATCTTACTGGAATTCTTCGATGCTTTTATAACACTACTGGGCTCTACTTTGAACAATAAGAATGTATAATTACTCTCTAATCTTAACAGAAGAATCGTGATGAAATCAATCATTATCAAAAATGGTATGTTCATCATTAATTATTCATAGATAAAGATCGGAAGTTCATGAAGGATTGAAATAAAGTCCATATATATATATATATATATATATATATATATATATATATATATATTATTCCAGGATCATTTTCCAACTTAATAAAAACGATCTCCACCCCTCTAACCTTCCAATTTTCTGTGCTGGAATAACAAGTTGCCTCACAGGTTTCACGTATGATTTCATTTTCAAGCTTTTTTTTACTGCTCTTTGGACTGTCATAGCTGAAACTACTCTCTTACGTGTCAAACGTCTTATGAATTGAGTTGGATCTTTTCAAATTGATCTCGTTAGCTCTATGTTGAAATGATGATCCCTCTTCCTTTTTCGACCTCCTGCTCCAGTTTTCCTCTATAATGTTCCCTCTTTTTTTTAAAACTTATTCACCGTTTTCTTGAAGGTTCTTCAATGGACTTTGAAGATGGAAGCCAGTGTATGAATGTTGGTATCATTACTGAAGGCTAGAATAATCGTTTCCCTCTCACCATTGCTCAGTTGAGAAGACAGTGGGTCTGACCCAAACGATTTTGACCTGTTCTCTTTCTAGCTGAATAGCTCAAAGGATTTTAAGTGATTCTTACGACAAATGGTGTCAAGATGGCTGAACGCCATATCTGAAAACCTATAAAAAGAAACTTGTTTTAGATATGAAACATTTTATGGTAAACTGTTGTGGTGTTACATGATTTGGACAATTTTGCTGTTACACCCGGTATAGTAGGAGCACCAGGCCGGATATAGGAGTAATATGCAATGCCCTTACGAATGACAGATTGATTCAAACGAGTCTAAGAGAAGAACTCTAAATTTGAAAGCCGTAGCAAAAGCACCAGTAAACCAATCCATTTTATATTTCAAAAAGTCATGCATTGTTACTTCCTTTGCATCAATGTGAGAGCGAAAAGCGGAACTGGTGATAGCATAAACAGGAAATGCATCCGGCGGTTAAAATAAGCAGGGCACACTGGTGTCCTGAGCCTTGAATAAACAGGGCGCACAGGTGTCCTGAGAGGAAGGAAATGCCTGCTTGTGTGGCCGACATACTGGAAGAAGGCGTAGCCACGTGAACTTGCATAGGTGTCTAAATGTTATTTAACCGGTCCGATTCTTGATTTGGATAGAGAGATTCGATGGAAGTTCACCGAACATTTGTTCCCGTCAATTCCAGTGATTCTGTAGTTCTCCCTCACTCTAGCCATTCGTCGCAACTCGAACAATAAAGATATATGTGTTTGGCGCCTCATTTGAGCCCGGCAGCAATGTGCAATAATTTCAAGCTTTTTGATTCTAAGTATGTAACCTTACCGAGTCCATTTTCCTTAAAAATTCGTCGTTGCTCATATCAATAGTCCATGATATTGTCAGCCTCCTTCTATAGAACCACATTTCTCTTGCTTCAAGTATTTTCTTCATCTGTGAGGACATTGTACAGCAGTCACTGTCATATAGGAAGACTGATATTTCATAACAGTCTAGTACTTGTTGTTTCGAACGAAGTTTTCCTGTTTCTTAATACTTTGCTTAACTTTTTGGGTGACATCTTTCACTATTCCAATATGCCGTCGGACTTTTCTGTCACCTTTTGTGTACACTATTAAATCACTTCCTAGATATTTAACCATTTCTATTGCTTGATTATAGTGTATAGAATTCGTAGTTCGTATAATAGGCTTCTCCTTTTGCTGACAACCATATATTGTGTCTTTTAATTTCATCTTGATGGCATTACTATAATGGTTGAATAAGTCCGGTGAGACGTCACATCCTTGTCTTACGCCCCTTTCTATTTCATTGTCTAACCACATGCGGACGGTTTGCTCAAAGTATAAGTTCTGGATTGTTCCAATAGCCGAATGTAAATCAGTCAGTGATGTGCCAGGCGTGATACACGCGTAGGAGATCATGTATCTTTCGATACATGACTGACGAGGCAGATTTTTCCCGCATAGGTTGCCATTTCTTTTTGCAGCAGACCAGTTGCCATGCAAGGCTATAGAACCGGTCTGTCCTGCTATTTACATGTAGCTGGGGAGAGAAGAAGAGCATTCACTTATAAGAAGAGGATTCACGTGCTAATATCATGGATAGTGGCTCGGATTGAGGGATCGGAGAGCCGAGTTCGAATTCCAGTTGAATACATTACATTCACTTACGTGCTAATACTCTTGGGAAATGGCTATGGAAAACGTGCTAATATCCTTTCGGGCTAAGGGTATGAGCACGTATAGTGAATGTAATGGATTCGACCGGAATTCAAACTCGGCTCTCCGATTTCTCAATCCAAGCAGCTATCTATTACTCCTCCGGGAAAATCTAGAAGAGGATTCATACTTTTTCCAAGGGTATTAGCACGAAAGTGAATGTAATGGATTCGACTGGAATTCGAACTCGACTCTCCGATTCCTCAATTCGAGCCGCTATCCATTACTCTACCGTGTCTCCTCTAATGTAAATACTCCTCCTGAATGTAAATTCTGTAAATAATAATAACCCAGAAATTTTGGCAAGAAGTAGAAAGATATTCTTCTGAATAATTCAACGGATTTGTTTTCTTTTAGAAGTGAAACTAATTTCCATATCAGAAGTGCTGCATAGTTTTTCTTAAATTTTCATGAGGTGAAATAATGGTGGGTAAGATAAAGCGTCTTCGACATAATGCAATCTAATCCGACAAATATGCAGCTTTCTTTCCTCTTTGGATATATGCAGTTGTCTCTCCGGCTTCCCTACGATCTGGCAATGCAGCAGAACGTGACAAGATATTTTTAGGTTTATCAATAAGAATTCCTATCGCGCAAACGCTGATATACCTGGAACTTAGTATCTACTCGTCTTGTTTGATCAGATTTATTGAATATTTCGAAGGCAACATTTCTTTGCTTTGTAATGTACGCTGGAGTCATGGCGGCTTGTATTGAGGAACCGAGTTCTAATTCCAGTCGAGTTTGTTACATTCATTTACATGCTGATACGCTTAAGAAAGGTATGAATCGATTTCTTCACCATTCAGCTATGGGTAGAAGGCAAGAAAGTCTGGATATTATAGCGTTATATTGCACCCGGTGTTCGAGAAAGACAACACTGAATTCTAAAACACAACAATGGATTATATATCCTTAATAAAGCACAGAAGCCCAAGCGTGTTCAGTACATCTACACCACTGAAAACATTATCAATTAGGGTGGTGTTCTTCCAATAGAGCGATTAGGTCTGGGTATATATATATATATATATATATATATATATATATATATATATATATATATATATATATATATATATATATATATATATATATATATATATATATATATATATTCATCTAAACAAGTTGATTAAAAAGAATCGACGAGGTCTGTCTGTTTAACTTTTTATTGTACTTTTCCAATTTTTATCATTAATATATATATATATATATATATATATATATATATATATATATAAAAATATAATTAAACGGTATAGTATTTTTATGAGTAAAATTGCTGAATATTAGGGTTAGAGTGTGTGTATCTTAGAGTGGACACTAGGGCAAACTCCCTTCAAGCATGTAGCATACTATTGGCATTCGATATTTTCTCAGTGCTCACTCCCCCACACACACACACACACACACACACACACACACACACACACACATATATATATATATATATATATATATATATATATATATATATATATATATATATATATATATATATATTTATTTATTCGAAAATTATAACATAAATATACATAAGTGATTTTATAACATATTTATGTCATAATTTTCGGATAAATAATTATATTTGCTCTACGCTGTATTGATCACTCTTTTTATGAATAGTGTTTTTTTTGTTATTGCAATTTACTCTGATACACCAATCTTATATATATATCTACACACACACAAACATATATATATATATATATATATATATATATATATATATATATATATATATATATATATATGAAAATATATAGTTTTTAAGGTGTGCTATATTTATGGGATAAAGTGCTCAATATCGAGGATAGAGCGTATGTAAATATAAAGTGAACATGTATATATATATATATATATATATATATATATATATATGTGTGTGTGTGTGTGTGTGTGTTTGTGTGTGTGTGAACGCTGAAGTCAGCACTCAGAGGCGACAGGCTGTTTCATGGTAGACGCTGCTTGACTATTGCGTCTGGCATGAAACAGCCTGTCGCCCTGAATGTTGACTTTAATGTTCACTTTTATATTTATATTTTCTTACGACTATACGTTTACATTTTTTTATTTTTACATTTATATTTACTTACAACTATATTTCTTCATGTATCTATCTATCTATCTATCTGTGTATCTATATACATATATATATATGTGTGTGTGTATTTTCTGAACCAATTTCTGTTGAGAATAGTGTGAAGCAGGGCGATATACCTGCATCTAGTTTATTTTCCATTTATTTTGCAGAGATGCTTTACATATGCCTTTAGAAACTGTAGCATTGGTGTTTATTTGCGTTTTCGAACTACCAGCAAAGTTTTTGACCGGCGTCGATTGAAACACCAATTTGCTGAAACACCTTCCGCAAATGTGTTTCAGCAAATTATTCATGAGCTTCTTTATGCTGATCATGTCGACCTCTTTGGCTCATACAATCCAGCATGAATCTTTTTACTGATGCATGTAAATTCTTTGGGCTTACTCTCAGTTTGAGAAAGACAAAGGTAATCTTCACACCACCTCCTGGTCACCTGTATCTTGAACCAAAAAGCAGGAGGCTGTAGGCGGTGGATGTCTCTGCATGCCTTGGAAGCACAATCTCACGAGATGGGACACTAGATGCTGAAATACATCACCGCATCGAGGAAGCTACTAAATTATTTGCATGCTTGGAGAAGCGGATGTGGTCTGATAAAAACATGACACTTAACATCACGGTAAAGGTTTATGAGTCGTGTGTTTTGACTCCCCTTTTGTAATCTTCAGAAACATGGACAACATACAGACGTCATATTACCACCTTTGAAAGAATACACCAAAAGTTCCTCAGAAGAATCATAAATATTTCATGGCAGTCTTTTGTACCTGACACAGAAATTCTTGAGAAAGCTAATATCCCCAGCATTGGGAAGCTAATCATTCTCAATCAGATGCGCTGGGAAGGTCACTTGTGTATGGATGACTCAAGGTTGCCTAAATGTACCTTTTATGGTGAACTATCTTCTGGCAA